>JAKRZT010001464.1:0-56352 GCA_029582215.1 Solanum sparsipilum
CTTTGGTACTGCAAAAAGAATCATGAGGTATGTGAAGGGAACTCTGGAATTTGGAATATGGTATCAACGTGAAGGAAAAAGTGAACTTTTAGGCTACACCGACAGTGATTATGCGGGGGATGTGGATGACAGTAGGAGAACTTCAGGATATGTTTTCTTAATAAGTGGAGGAGCTGTGGCATGGTCCTCAAGGAAGCAACCAATCGTCACTCTGTCAACTACTGAAGCAGAGTATGTAGCAGCAGCTACATGTGCCTGTCAAGCCATCTGGATGAAAAGAATATTGAAAGAAATCGAGCATGAACAAGATGAAGAGATGGTTCTGTTTTGTGACAACACATCCACTATCAAGTTGTCAAAAAATGCTGTCATGCACGGAAAGTCAAAGCACATAAGGGTTCGATATCATTTTCTCAGAGAGTTGGCAAATGAAGGTGTTGTTAAATTGGTCTATTGCAGCACTGAGGAGCAGCTGGCAGACATAATGACAAAGCCTTTGAAGATGGCATCATTTCAAAGAATCAGAGAAAAACTCTTGATTGAGTTCAGTTCAAGGGAGGGAGTGTTGAGTTAGTTTTTCTTCAGTTTTAGTTTACTTCAACAAAGACCTATTCTTCAGGGTTGGAACAAGTCAATTTCTATTTCCTATTTTTCTGTCAGTAGCGGAGTTAGTTGAGTAATGTCCTGTATTTTCGTTTTTCTTTAACTTTCATGTATTTCCTATAACAAGGCATTGGAACCTATGAATAAAGGCAGATTATTCTGGTGCATTTGCTAAGTCTCAAATTTACAGTTCACAGTAAATACTTAAGTATATTTGAGATACAATTTGAAACTATATGGATTACTCAAAGTTGACCTCATATTTGTCTGAAAATAGCTGAATGGGGTTCATATGCATAATATTAATTGTTGGTACCAACTAAAGTTAAGACATTATAAAAAAATGAACCGAGTCTTTTTCCAAAAGATGTCTTTAAAAAAAATCAAGAAAAAGAAAAATAATTTTTGATTTATATGAACTACGTTTGACCTGATTCTTGCTATACAAGATACGTAGGTAGTCCTACAACGGACTCGGTCTCACAAAATAAAATTTTATATCGTTGAAAGAACGAAATTTGATAATTTCTTTTTTAAACAAATTGAAAAAAATGATAAATTAAAAAGAGTTTCAAAGTTCCTCATTTTAAAAAACTGGAGCATATTTTTATTTGTTAGAATAAAAAAACCACTCTTATTACTAGGGAACAAACATCCTAAAGGCATTTTAGGGAGTAAACACCCTATTATCTTTCATTTTTAGAGAACAAACGTCCTAATTGCATCTATGTCTTGCATTTTTCTTTGGTATAAGTATTTCTCATTTATGCTAATAGCTTAAATAATATTTTTTAGTGCAAACTGGGGAAAAAATAAAATGTGTTATGGGGATTTTATTTGACGATTCTGTTAAGCGAGATCTTCCTAAATAATGAAATTTAGACTAGCAGGACCCTCCTACATAATGAAATTTAGATTAGCAAGACCCTCTTCATAAGGGGACTAGCACGACCCTCCTGGACAATGGGATTTAGTTTAGCAGGACCCTCCTACATAATGAGATTTAGCTTAGCAGGACCCTCCCACATAATGGGATTAGAAGGACCCTCCTACATAATGGGATTAGCAAGACCCTCCTAAGTAATGAAATTTAGCTTAGCAGGACCCACCTACATAATGAGATTTAGTTTAGTTGGACCCTTCTACATAATGAGATTAGCAGGACCCTCCTATATAATGAGATTAGATTAGCAGGACCCTCTTACATAATGAGATTTAGTTTAGCAAGTTTATTCTACATAATGGGATTTAGTTTAGCAGGACCCTCATACATAATGAGATTTTAGTTTAGCAGGACCCTTCAACATAATGGGATTAGCAGGATCCTCCTACATAATGAGATTTAGTTTAGCAGGACCCTCCTACATAATGAGATTATATTAGCAGGACTCTCCTACGTAATGAGATTTAGATTAGCAAGACCCTCCTACCTAATGAGATTTAGTTTAGCAGGACCTCCTACATAATGGGATTAGCAGGACCCTCCTACATAAGGGGATTTAGATTAGCAAGACCCTCATACATAATGAGATTTAGATTAGCAGGACCCTCCTACATAATGGGATTAGCAGGACCCTCTTGCATAATGAGATTTAGATTCGCAGGACCCTCCTACATAATGAGATTAGATATTTTTTCCTAGGATAAACGTTTTCTAGTCTGAGATTGTTATTTTTTATTCTCTCCTAGGATAAACGCTTCCTAGTCTGAGATTGTTATTTTTTATTTTCTCCTAGGATAAACACTCCCTAGTCTGAGACGTTATTTTTATTTTTTCTCCTAGGATAAACACTTCCTAGTCTGAGATCATTATTTTTATTTTCTCCTAGGATAAACACTTCCTAGTCTGAGACTGTTATTTTTTATTTTCTCCTAAGATAACTAAACTTTCTAGTCTGAGACTTTATTTTTATTTTTTCCTAGGATAAACACTTCCTAGTCTGAGATTGTTATTTTTCATTTTCTCCTAGCATAAACACTTCTAGTCTGAGACCGTTATTTTTTACTATTTATTCCTAGGATAAACACTTCCTAGTCTGAGACATTTGTATTTTATTTTTTCCTAGGATAAACACTTCCTAGTCTGAGACCTTTAGTTTCTATTTTCTCCTAGGATAAACACTTCCTAGTCTGAGACCTTTATTTTTATTTTTTCTCCTAGGATAAATACTTCCTAGTCTGAGTTTATTTTTTTTAAAAAAATTACATCTGCTAATAACTCACTAATTGTTTCCAGTGAAATTTGGGGCAAATTTTTATGTATATTTCTTTTGTTTATAATGGTTTTCAGGTTTCTTCAAGCGAAACATGGATTTGAAATTCAAAAACAAAGTTTCAACTCTTTTCAGAATGATCAATCCCATGATAGCCAGAATCAACTTTTTCAATGCATGTAGCAGTGTGATTTCCTGAAATCTATTTCTATTCAGCTTCTAATCAAGAAAAAATGCAGTCATTCAAGAACATATTCAAATTGTCACTTTGAAGAGTGCCAAAAACTCACTCTAAGTGGCAAGTTAAGCATCAAATTCATTCAAAATCAAGATACTCACCAAAATCAAGATGATATCTCAAATTCAAGACTCAAGAGAAGATGCATAGATAAGAGCTTGTACTTTTATTTTGCTTTTGACTATTAACTTTCATTTTTTTATGCAAGGATAAGAACCGCGACCTGGAGCCTCGATGGAACCTCACTTAACTTCCAACTCATCACCTCATCTCCTTGAACTACACGTGACCTGATTCCCTCATAACCCGGGATATGTAGGATGTCCAAAATCAAGACTCGGTCGCATAATTTTTTCCTTCAAATACAAGTCTGGTCAAAATTTGTCACGTTATCTACTTCTTTGTTTGAAAACTCTTCGTGTTTGCAGTCAAAGAGGGGCAAGCTGTAGACACATAATTTTTTACCGAACTTAAGTTATACATCATTTTTAGAGCTCAAATATTTTATAAAAATCTAAATTAAAATATTTTTCCTTTTTACCTTATTTTATAAACTTTATTTTAAAAAGATTTGAAAATCATTTTTAGGTAAAGTTTTATTTTTAATTAGTTAAAAAGATAAAAATTTACGAAAAATATGTGTTCTTTTAATTCAGATTAATAGATAAACTAGTATTTTTTAATTATCTTTTTTTAAATTGGTTATTTAACTTTTTAGTTCAAAATAATTGATTTAATTTTTATTTATATGAATAATAATAACCTAAACTACCCATTACTACCCTCATCACGACTCCACTCACCACTCCCCTCAACCCGTTCACCACTATACCCCCATACACACACACCCTACACATATACATACTACATATACTAGAATCCATCTGCAAAAAAAAGAAGAAGGAGAATATACGCACAAAAAGAAACAAATCAGCAATATCAAACGATTTTTACAATCTAAAACAACAACAAAAAATACACAACACAATAATAGTTGAGTTTGAGGTTTTATTCGTTGTTTCAAGTTTGTGGATCTTAAAGTTTGCTTGTCAAACTTTGGAAATCTGTAGATTTATACATTACTCTCCAGTGTTTAGTCAAAAGAACAATTTGAAGGTGCGTTCTTGCCATAGCTTGTTTATTTATTTTATTTTTGAAAAAAAAAGTTTATGTAAGTTTGATTTTATTTTTTAATCATGAAAAGACATGTATGCCATGAATTTCTCAATTTTTCTTGAACAATGTTCTCTGTTTTTTTTTTTTACATTAGCCTCATGTTATTTTTTTTATAATTTAAGAAGACATAAGCATGTTTTGTTTGCAATAACTAGATGATAATCCATGTAGTTAATTGATAGCCCGTTATTTAATTGCTTGAATATTTAATTACTAGCCGAAGTGTTTAGGAGATAAAATATTAGGTTTGCGAAAATTAATTAAGCCATCTCGTAGCCTTTTAGATAGGATTAAAAGTTTTAGTGATCGAATCTCATAAAAAGAGTGAGAGGATATATAAGTTTGAGGGATTCATTATCGAAAGAAGAAATATAAAAAGTAATAACAATAAAAAAGGGATAAGGAAAAGGTGAGGGGAAAGACGAAAGAAGTAGAAGAAGAAAAGAAAATAACAAATAATAAAGAAAAGAACAAACGTGAACAAAAAAGAATAATGAAAAAAATGATTAAAAAAAAAGAGAAAATAAAGTGTAACAGAAAAAAAAAACCAAAAAGTAAGAAGAAAAATAAAAGAAATAGAGTGTTAATATATATATATATATATATATATAAAATAAAAAATTAAAAAGAGTAAAAAGAAGGAAAACAGTGAAAACGTTACAATGAAAAAAATAAGAAAAAAATAGAATAAAAGTGATAAATTAAGAAACAAACAAATGTCAAAAGCATGAAAATAATAATAATAAATAAATAATAAAAAAATTATGAAAAGTACATACACTTATAAAATAAGATAAATTTTAAATAAGGCTTAAACTAAAAGAATGAGGGTAAATAATTTTTTAAATAATATAACATCCAAAACTTAAGTCAAGTCATACAAAAGTCAATAAAGTGACCGTGCTAGAACCACGGGACTCTAGAGATGTCTAATACCTTCCCCTCGGTCAACAAAATTCCTTACTCGATCTTTGATTTCATAGATCAAATAAAATAACGAGTCAGATTTCTTTTTGATTAGGGATTTAAATAAGGTGACTTGGAACACCAAAACTCAATTCCAAGTGGCGACTCTGAATAATCAAAATAATTCCTTTTCAAAACATCACTTTAATTGGAAAAACTCTTTTCTTCCAAAACATTCAATTTTGAGAATAAAAAAAGGGATGTGACAAATGTAACACCTTGGAAATCAGTAGTCTAAGTTAGGGGATAAGTGCTAAGTCAAGGCCTAGAAGAATTGACCTTCACACACTTCACGAGTGCCCAGACGGACTGTGAAGGGCACCACTGTTCGTGGGAAGGGTCCTAGAGCCTAGGCAGTAGATAGTCAAGGGAGGCTCACCTCCCATGAGTGACTTGATGGCTAGTGGTGGCCACCGCAGATCGTGGTGCCACTCGTGGTGGTGAGGCAGTAGCTGTCCAAGGCTGCCCAAAAGTTGGACCCTCCCCACGAGCCATCTAATGGCTCGTGAAGGCCTTGACGGGCCGTAGGAGGGGTCGTGGTGATGCCTTAGATTTTTAGGGGTTAAGGGATGATGGTCTAGATACTGGTCCAAGACCACGACTCGTGGTGAGGACCACTTCTTGTGGAGCCTCTCGTGGAGATGGACAGTGCACTAACAAGTGAGGGGTTAAATGGTCTTTTCCATTTTTAATTGGATCAAAGCCAAGTCATTTTGCCTCAGTATAGGACCCCTATATTAGTGACTTTAACCTTTAAACTCACCCATTCAAGACATTATTTCCGAAACCCCAAAAGAAATCCCAAAGCTCTCCCTCTCAAATATTTCTCTCTAGAACTCGAAGAAGAAGAAAGAGGTGGAGCTAGGATCAAGCTCAAGTCTCCATTCCTCAAGAATTTGTGGGCTTTGTTATTAAGGTATGATGGCTTTTCATCCATGTAATCCTTTAATCCATGGTGCCACTATGATTTCCCCAATTTATAAGAAGAATTCTCCAATTCTAGTTAGGGTTTCTTCTAACGCTATGGGTTTTGACCCAAATAAGTGGATTATGAATTGAGTAGATTCAATGATTTTAGAATGAATTTACATCTACCCATGCCTAACCCATGATTCTAAGATGAATTTGATGTATGTAGGTTTTACTCCATGAAAAGGTAAATTGAGGATTTAGATGTATGCATATAGGATTGATATGGTACATTATAGATTTCTTGAGATTGAAGCATATATGGTGAATTATGGTTAGAATTGTCTTGATATTGCGGCATATGTGATGAATTATTATTATTAGGGCTTTGAGAGTAAAACTTAAGCATGAGTTGTTGAGGATTAGATAGGATTGTTGTGCAAGGTATTTATCCACATGATTCCTTATGTATGTATGAGTGTGAATGGCTTTCTCACATTTAATGATTCTAGGTTGAAAGGATTGCTCACTTAAAATGAATCTAAGTTAAAAGACTATGAAATTGATGAGGCTTGAGGTGATTTCTCATGACCTCCATATGAGAAGGATATGAGGCGGTTACCCATATTCCTAAGCATAAAACATGAGGTGATTCCCATATTATATGATGATGAAAGTGAGGCGACTGCCCTTATACCTTGATGTTGAAGAAAGGGCGACTCCCCACCTTCCTATTATGTAAACTTGAACTGGAGGTAACTATCCTCGTTCCTACTATGATGATTGGACTTGGAGGTGAATACCCACGATCCTTGTTGAAATATGTGGAGGCGAATACCCGTGTCTTATGATGATGGGCATGGAGGCGAATAACCATGATCCTAAGGTATGCAAAGGCAAACGGTGAATACCCATTAGAATTTATAGTAAGGAAAGTGGTGAGTACCCATTAGACTTTATAGGATTCAAGGATGCGAATCCCCATGTATTTAAAAGTGAGCATGAATAATGTGAATTATGTTATGAAGAAGTGAATAGCTTGGATTGTTGCTTGAGTTACCTTCCATGATGTAAGTATGACTAGAGGCGGATGACCCAAGTCTTGACTAAGGTTACTTGTGAAGTATTCCTCCTTTATTATGATGATCTATGTGCATTGATTATGCTTATGACTTATATTGTCTAACTCTTATGCTTACAGTTTATGTCTTATGTTGACTAATGCCTATGTTATTGTTTATGCAAGCTATCGTATTTAGTACATGTTTGTACTAACACATACTCTTGCCTACATTTCATATCCAAACGTAGGGTCCAGTGATATCAACTCTCATCCCTGTGGCTAGGATCGTAGTAGATCAAGATTTGAAGATTGGTGAGTTCTCATAGCATTCGAGGATTTGACCACCATTTCCTTATGTCTTTCATTTTATGTTTTGAACTATTGTATGTGCTATGTCCCAAATATATTCAACGTTTTAGATGGTTTGAGACAAAGTGTATCAACCTTCCGCTACGTTTTATAAAAACTTTGATGTTGTTGGGAATGTTTCAAAATTTCTGCTCATTTCTATTACTTTATGTCATGCTAAGTGGCTAGTATGAGGCCTCTCGAGGTCTTGTACGACTTGTTATATCCAGGAGGTACCCCTAGATCGTGACAACAATAAACGGTAAAGTCCACACCCTTCCCACTCACACTCATCAGACTACTGGAAGATGACACTCTTTTGAGTAAATATTGTCAAAGGATGTGGAATATTGGAGAAGCTTAAAACAAATCGTCTGTAATAACCTGCTAGCACAACAAAACTCCAAAGTTCGGTAACTGAAATAGACCTGGTCCAACCTCTAACTGCCTTAATCTTTGATGGATCCGCAATAATGCCCTCCTTGGACACCCCGTGTCCTAGAAATGCAAAAGAATCAAGGCAAAACTCACACTTTGAGAACTTGACATAACTTCTCTTCCCTCAAAACTCTAGAGCACAATCCTTAAATGCCAATCATGGCCCTCCTCAGTCTTGGAGTACACCAAGATGTTATCAATGAAGACTATCATAAAAGAATCCAAAGAAGGTCCGAACACCCCATTCATTAACTTCATGAATCTTGCAAGGGCATTAGTCAAACTGGAAGACATCATAAAAAACTCATAGTGCCCATAATGAGTTCTGAAAGCTATCTTAGAGACGTCTGGTGCCCTAATCTTCAACTGATAATAGTCGGACCTCAAATCAATCTTAAAGCCTGTTTGGCTTTCCTGGTAAAAACTCCTTATTTTTTAAGTACTTTTAAAAAATGACTTTTCAGAAAAGTGCTTTTGGAAAAATAATTTGTGTTTGACTAATTTATTCGAAAAATGCTTTGGATAAGCAAATTGTGTTTGACTAATCTTTTTTAAAAAGTGCTTTTGAGAGTAAAATTACGAAAACGGGCAAATATCATTGTACTTTTAATATTAAGATGATTTAATAAAGAGAAACTATTTTAAATATCTATTACAAAAGTTTTAATTTAAGTTTTATTTTAATTGAATTAAAATGTACATATTCAAATTTTCAATCAAGTTTATACATAAATACATAGTTTAATTAAATATTAATATAATTAACATGATGATTTAAATATAATAAAAAATATCAGGCAAAATAAATTTTAAAAGCATCCCAAAAATTAAATTACTACATATAAAAAATAATATTGTTTTCTTAAAAACCATTCTACATAAATTTTGTTTTTTCAATCCTGTAAAAATATTGTTGTTACATTTATTTCACATTTTGTAGAATAATACGTAAAATAATACATAAAATATAAAATATAAATTCTAAAATAATAATATATAAACAAAAAATAATTTAAAAACTTATATATAAAAATAAAAAATAAAATTCTTGAATAAAACTTAACCAAACTTATGAGATATGCTAATTAATTAATAAGGGATATATTGGTCTATATATATATATAGAGAGAGAGAAGTGATATTATAGTCTTCAAAAAAGTAATCTTTTACTTCTACTTTTGCTTTTTTTTTACGAAGCATAAATTTTTAGCTTCTTCTCAATAGCAGAAAAACTGCTTCTGCTTCCATCTAAAAGCAGTCTTACGGATTTGCCAAACACTTTATTTTTCAAAAATGTGTTTTTTTCTAAAAAAAAACTTTTGGCCTCCCAACACCAATGCCAAAAAGGCTCTTAGAAAACAAATATGCCCGTGAAGCTGACAAATAAGTCATTAATACGACGAAGAAAATACTTATTCTTCACTGTCACTTTGTTCAGCTGTCGATAATCAATAAACATTCTCATGGTTCCAGCCTTCTTCCTCACAAACAAAATAGGAGCACCCCATGGAGAAACATTAGGGCGAATGAACCCCTTACACAACAAGTCTTGCAACTAATCCTTTAACTCCTTGAAATCCATTGGATCCATGCAATAATGAGAAACAAAGATGGGCTTGGTGTCTGACTCCAAGTCAATAGCGAAATCAATAGCCCTATCCAGAGGAGAACTAGGAAATACATCCAAAGAATCTCGAACCACAAGCATAGAATCCATAGGAGGTGGCTCAATAGTACTCTCCCAAATAGAGGTCAAATAGGACAAACACCCTCTATCAACCAATCTTTGAGCTCGAAAGAATGATATAACTTTAGTAGAGTAAGAACCACTAGCACAAGTCCACTGAACTGTCGGGATACCCGCTATCGCTATGGTCACAATCTTAGCATAACAATCAAGACCAACATGATGCAAAGAGATCCAATCCATACCCAAGATAATATTAAAGTCTATTCATGTATCATATACAACTAAAAAAACAAGACATGATCAATACAATTGATCCACCATTGAGGACTCACCCACTGGTGTAGAAACATAAATAGGAACATGTATGCTATCATACATCATATCCAATCTAGCAGCAAAATAGGTAAGCACATACGAAAAAGTAAAGTCTGTGTCCAGGCCTTACTGGAAAAGCATAAGATTATCGCTCTCGACCACCACCCATCTTAGTAGAACCCCGACCCTGACTTTGCTGAGATTTAGCACCCTTACTAGATCTCCTTCCACCTTTGCCGGATTGACCTCTACCTCACCCCCTGGCCGGAGTAGCTGAATCTGTAGCTGGAGTAGCTGAATATGTAAGTTGGGGTCTTGAGTGAGTTTGTAGATGATAATGCCAAATCATATGACCTAGATCTCCTTGTCCAAAACAAGACCTCGGTATGGATGAATGCTATTACAAACTAGATGAGTTACCATAGTCACCTCAGCTAGAACTATTGGATCCTCGGGATGTGTACCCACTTTTAGCTCCTATCAATGATGCATGAACAGGCCTACGATGATAAAAGATGCTACTACCTCTATGTTAATCTCTGCCTTCAAATAAGACACTAGAAAACTAACCACACGATAGGACCCTCTTGGGGTCCCCAAGCTCCTTCATAACCATCAAATCCGCCTCTTTGGCAATACTCACAATGGACGAGAAGGAATCCCCCTCTTTGGTTACTCTGAACTCATAATACTTGATGGAGAAAGTTAAACCTTTCGCAAAACTGTGGACCCTCTCCACCTTATTCGGAAGGATGGTCTTATACATGCCTAACTGGCAAAAATGGGCCTCATACTCCAGTCACATACAAACTGCCCTTCGCAAGTCCGCAAACCTTAGATGAATATCATCCCTCATGCTCCAAGGAATGAAGCTGTCCTGGAAAGCACCGAAAAATGCATCCCATTATATTGGAGGAGATACCACTAGTTTATACCTCACACAAGTCCTCCACAACTTAATGGCAGGGTCCACAAAAATAGAGTGCAACAAAACGAACACCATGAGCATCCACAATACCTACTACCTTAAGCATCTTATGGAACAAGGTCAAGAACTCACAAACATCCTCACCCTTACAACCCTTAACTAGGGTGGTTTCATCTTCTGAAATCTCTCATAACACCGCTGATCAACTGTCGTTAGAATAACCTCAAGAGCAATCTGTGCATCAATAATCGATGTAGGAAACACTAGTGGCTGACCCATTTGACCATGATTACCCGAAGCCTGCTGCTCACCTGGGGTATGTGCTTGTACCCTTATATGAGAACCCCGTGGTATACCTGCCACACCACCCAAAGAGAGGTTCTCCATCACTACCAAAATTCTCAACGAAGTCTCCTAAAAAAGGAGCTCAAAACTTGAGAGGAACTTAGTCCTCAACAACCTCAACTAGTGGCTCATCAGACATCTCTCTAACTTTCCCTCTAGCTCATGCCGCTCCATATGCATTACCTCTAGCCGGTGCTACTCCATGAGCATGAACTTTAGCTCGAGCCCTACTT
This sequence comes from Solanum sparsipilum, assembly GCA_029582215.1. NCBI lineage: Eukaryota > Viridiplantae > Streptophyta > Magnoliopsida > Solanales > Solanaceae > Solanum > Solanum sparsipilum. Next base: position 11,466 of record JAKRZT010001464.1, read on the forward strand.
CTATCCCTAGCTGGGGTCTCAACAACTCCCTCGGGGACTGCTTTCCCTATACCACTAGAAACAGAAGCTCTAGTCCTCAATATCTGCCAAAACAATGCGCACTAACTTAAAAGTAGAGAAGGTAACCACGCACGATAGGAAAGAATGAAAAAATGAAGTTTACTAATAGTCTTTATAGCCTTTTGAAGGTAAGTAAAAACATCCCCGTACCAATCCTTGAGACTCTACTTAGACTTATCTTGTACAAACATCAGAGCTATGAACCTAGGGCTCTTATATCATTTATCACATCCCAAAAATAGAAGTGATGACACATGTCAGTTTACACCAAGACAAGTCAGTCTTAACCCAACAACACGAATGAAAAATGGAAAGTAAAGAAGGAACAACATAAGAACGAAAAACTTATTTATTCTAATATAACCCAAAAATCTAGTTGTCACGTATTCAAGCCACTAAAGCACAAAATAAGGAAATGAAAGATAATTACAAGTATCGATGTCTTTGTTTTGGAAATAGAACAAAGCATGAACATAAATGAAGAAGATGACCCACTGGATGACAAATATCTACCTTTGAAATTCCTTCGACAAGCCTCGAGTATAGAAAAAAACAATCACACGGAACTAGGCTTGGAACTTGCACAAGTGTAGAAGCATGGCGTGAGTACAAAACAACAAGGTACTCAGCAATCAACCAAATAAACAAGGCAAAACTAACTGGCAAATGAGTTCTCCTTTCATCCCAACCAAACCTCTTCAAACTACAACTTGCATAAAAATCAACCCAACAAAACAGTTTCACAATACACGGCCCACAAGGCTTAACATTCACAATACAACAACAAACACATATCAAATATGACAATCACGAGTGTCAAATAGATCAGTCACAAGAATCAAGTTCATTAAAGTAAGTATATTAATCAAGTACACTGAACAAAAAAATCCAAGATGTATCATGCTGATGAGTCAAGAATTGCGAATCATTTAAGGATTATTATTCAATGAATTAGTGTCCTCAATGCCTATTTTATGCTCATAACTTATGTTAATATGTTGATATGCAAAAATGACGTCATAAGAGGGACGCAAGACAATACGATGCAAAAAGGAGCAAAAAAGTTGGAATAGCTGAAGAAAAAAGAAGTTGGAGCTCGCAAAAGCAACTCGTTGACTCACTGAGTGAGCCTTCAGCTTGCCTAAAGTTCTAGAAAAGTAGTCCATGGACCATTGGCGATTAAAAAGGTGATTCGGCGACGTGCCAAATGGATAAGCGAGAACGACGAAGCTCACCAAAAGTTCCAAAACAATTTTATGGAGGAGCCAAGACAAAAGGTGAGAAGAATAGAAACTCAGCGGATCGCCGAATGGGTCGGCAATCTTGACTAACTATGGTGAGTTGACTCCGTGCTGAGTATTTGGGAACGTATAAATTGAATTTTGAAAGAAGAAAAGGAGTTACACTAGTGTGTATTCCTGGGTTTTTGAGAGTTTTTACATTCTTACATTGTTTAACATTCTTAGACAAATTTGGGATTTAGATTTAGAGACTGTAAGATTTTAGCTTGGATTTCAACATTTGGGTACTGCAGATCGTTAGCAAGTCAAATGGAAAACTTTGTTGGGAACAATTTCTTGCTTTCCGCTATGCTTAGCTAAAAACTCGTTACCTTAGGGGTGTGATCATGTAGTCAAATGCATTAATTAACTAATGGGTGTTATTAATTGCTGATTTTAATGTTGTTTGAAGTGGGCTCAATTATTTGTTTATATTTTAATTGATGAATTGAAGTTGCAAGTTCAGTTCTAGCTTAGATCTCTATGCTTGCTTGAGAAAGAGGTAATAGAGTAGAATCATAGATTGATAGTTGCATTAATTGCGTCTTTAAAATCTAGCTTGAGAAATTGGGTTTGATTGCGTCTTTATAAATTTAGCTTGAAATCGTGGGTTAATTAAGGAATTGGGTTGTTTAGTTATGATAAGCTTGTTGAGGTTCGAGATAACTCGCTTGAAACATAATAGTTGATCGAGATATGACTATTGTATTCAAAACCTAGCCTACCCATTGAAAGTCAATAACTTTGAGCAACTAGAAATTACCCATTACGTGAAATTAACATTCAACTGATCACATTCCTAAGGTCCGATCTCTAATTGTTTACTTCCCGTGTTAAGTATTCTTTGTCATAAATTGTTTACTAATTCTCCCCCCCCCCCTCATTTGATATTAATCATTGAAGCTTCATGATTTAATTTCATGTTACGAAACCTTTACTTCTACAAATGATTAGGACACATTTTTACATCCTAATCTAATTCTTTACCATATAAATCCCTGTCAGATCAACTCCAACTCTTAGTTGGGTTTATACTTGTTAGCGACCGCCTACACTTCGAATGGGATGAAGTATAGTTGAGCTTTAAAAAAAATGGCGCCGCTGCAGGGGAGTGGTGTTTAGAATTCCTTTATTGAAATATTTTTGTGAACTAATTTTAATGTAATTGAATTATCATATTTTTGTTCTTTGTGATTGCTTCAAAGAAGGTGAAGAAATGAGTGTGAATGGGAGCAATGCAAGTCAACTCGGGAACAATGGTGACATTGGAAACTTGCACGATGTCAATGAAATCCAACTGGGAAGTGCATGTGCTATTTGATTGCCTCCAACTGTAGGCAATGTGGTGTTATATGTGACCAACACAATGTTGCAGCTATTGTAAATGAAGGGTCTCTTTGTAGGGATTTCTCATGGGACCCTCGTGACCACATCCGAAATTTTGTGGATGTGTGTGGACCACTCCCGTTCAAGAACATCACCCAAGATTCAGTCTAACTCAGTTTATTTCCCTTTTCTCTAATGGGGGAAGTAACGAAGTGGTTGACAGAACTACCAAGGGAATCGATTACTTCTTGGGAGGAGCTCACAAAAGTGTTTTATGAAAGGTTTTCCCCTCCTTTGAAGATGGTAAAGTTGAGGGATAAAATTAAGAACTTCAAGCGAATTGATGGCGAGCCTATTAATGAAACATGGTTGAGGTTTCAAAAGTTGCTACTCCAATGTCCAACTCATGGGTTGCCAAACAATGTGTTATTGCAATATTTCTATCGGAGTCCCGACACAGTCAACAAAGGTATTAGTGACTAGCTTATTCGGGGTGGAATCATGAGACAACCATTTGACATAACATCGACCTTTCTTGATGAGATGACTAAAATTAATCGTGCATGGTACACATGGGAAGATCAGGTATCTCCTTTGAAGCTGGGCCTAACAAAGGAACAAATGGAAAAGAAGCAATAACGCAATGAAAATATAGCCAAGATAATGACCCAAATAGATCTATTGACAAGCATGTCTTGAGAGGTGGTTACAAGGTTGTAAATGCAGTTGGTGCTAGTAGTTGTATAAGTCTTGATGATGCACAATTTGAGGCCATGTACAATGAAGAGGTGCAGTTCTTGTCAAACCAAGCAAGGGTTTCTCGTCTAAGCTATCTAAGGCAGGGCAGGAATCAAGGTTGAAATAGAGATCGCGATGATGGTTGGAGAGTTTGAGATCACGAATGGCATGACCGTGGTGCACACTGGAGAGGTAGAGAATGTGAAAAAGATCGCTATGTGCCTCCTCATGAACATCAAAAGTGGAAGGAATCAAGGGCTGATGTTGAAAGCTTCTGGGCCGAGGATATGATTTCTCGTATCTTGAAAAAGGTGGAAAGAACGGACAAGGTGCTCAAGGAAATGAAAAATTATGTCTCTACTCTAAACCAAACAATGACGTTGCACTCGGTGTCCATTGAGCAACTTGAAACACAGATGGGTCAGATCTTGGCTCATTTGAATCCAAGGTCAAAATGGGGTCTTCTTAGTGATACTTTGGTAAACATAAAAAACAAGGCATGATCACATGGCCACGTCGTGCCATGACGTTAAATAAGGTGCTTTTAAGAGGCAACCCAAATTTTACTTTTTGTTTTGAATAACATTTGTTGAATGTGCAGGTTAAAATTTGAAATTTTGGTGAAAAAAGGAAATTGGGTGAGCTAAAGTCCATTCGACGACATACCGAGTGGTTCGGTGAGCCTGACATTACTCGCCCTTTGGACCAACTTAATGGCTGAAGTTCTATAAATTTTGGTGAGCTAAAATCCACTCGGTGTATCACCAAGTGGATCAACAAGATTAATGACCCTCGCCGATCGAGGCATGAACTAAGGGGTCAAGGGTCTTTCAACCATTTTAAATTCAAATCTTATCCTTATTTTGAACTTTTTGACTCTTGCACTCTTATAATCAAATTTTAGATCATAGTTTTTACTTAGATTTTCGTGGGTATCCTCGTGTGGTTGGAACCTAGCGCATTATTCATCCTTGTATTTTTCCCTTAGTGTCATTTATCTTCAATTGAGGTTGGTTCTCCGAATTATCCTTAATTTCCTGATTTTTACTAAGCATCCTTATGAGTAGTTAATGTATCTATTATGTTGCTTGATTATATGCCTAAAGGCTTATTGAATTGTAAATTGCAGTCAATCTTACCCGATAAATTGTTTATCCTATATTATTTTGAATTTCATGTTCAATTTGCGTGAAATGTGGGTTTGTATGTGGGGTTTTATGTGGGTGAAGTCTGAGTAATCCGATTTCAATCAAAGCACTTGAATCTTCCCAACGATGGATTGAGTGGCACCATTCTTAAGGGTAAAGTCATCATTTGGTTGAATTTGAATAGATTTGGGGAAGTTTGAGTACCCTGGCTTAAGTTTGCGTAGTGGGTAGGCTAGAATTGCATAAAATTATGTTTGAAATTGGTTTCCATAGGTTGTGCATTGAGAATTGAATTTTGGGGTAATAATCTGGAACATTGGGCCATTTGGCGAGCTTAGTTGAGCTCGTCGAGTGACTCGACGGTTCACCAACTGACTCCCCTTATTACCCTCCTGACCTAATTGTTGCTGAATTGTTTTGTGATTTTCGGCGAGACCCTTCTGCATCATTGATTAGGTTCGGTGTCTCACCAAACTGTCTTTTGTCTCACTCGTTTGTGCTGAATTGTTGTTGTGTTGTTCTATTACTTTCGACGAGCTTTATATTGCTCGCCGAATGATCTCGATGACTCACCGAGTTATTTGGTGCATTTTCCTGCAACTTTATGAAAATAAGATTTTGCTAACCTTTGGTCACCGTATGTGCTTCTCTACAGATATGGCTAGACCAAAGCTTCTGGTAAGAGGTCCAGCATCACGTAAAAAGGCAAAAGGAGTAGTGATTGTAGCGGAGGTCACAACTCCGCATCTGACCCGGTCTATACCTTCTGTAGAAAAGGTAAAGTGAAAAGGGAAGAAACAAGTGGTGGAGAATTCTAGTTCGAGTTTGAGCTCGTCAGACTGCATGGGAGTCGAATCAACTCATCTCACCTCCCCGAGTCAGAAAGGGAGGAAGCTACGGGGTTTAGGACTCCAGTACATACACCTCCTAGAGAGGGGGAGTTTCTCAAACAGAAGTGCTCAAAATTGTGACCTAAGGCAATTCATGATCCAACACGACTTCCAGCACTCCTGACAACTCCAACACCTCCAGTAACTCAGGCATCTCAAGTGCCCCCAGCCCCAGCATAACTTCCTAGATCCATGAATTGCCTAAAAACTTTTGGGTTGCGAACAATTTTGGTGGAGAAGAGGTTGTCTACTGATGGTGTTGTGGACACGTATAATGATCTGTGGGAGATGCTGCGCTTCCACAAGTTTCAGCAGTTCACAAAACCCTGAAACCCATATGTCCCCTAATGGGTTTGGGAGTTTTATGCAGGGTATACATATTTGATCCCAGAAGGGAAGAAGAAAGTAGGCTTGATGGCACCGACTAATTATGTAGAGGTGCAAGGCAAGAAGGTGTTGTGCGGAAAAAACAACATCAATGATTTATTGGACTGCACCACACACACCATCTATTCTATGATCGACAAGGTCAAACCAAAACTCTAGAGGACTTTGAAGGGGTGGCTTGTTCCATTGCTAACTGATGCCACTCTTACATGGCTAGAATTAGGAGATGTGATCGAGAAGAGGGACTTGAATGTAGTTGCTCAGTATTGGTTTGGGTTCATCTTGAGCACCCTGATGCCTTTGCAAAATTAATCAATTATCCGGTATCCAAAAACCGCACTGCTATATATCATGGAAAATTCTTTATTGAGAGATTTGAACTTTAAAGCAGCTTATATGGAGTAGTAAGAATAATTAGGAGGATGGTACCACCAACTTAATGTAAATCTTTGTTGTCAGTTATCATAATTAAACTAAAATTCGAACGAAATCAAGAGTTATCAAGCAATCTAGAAGTGCGAGAATTGGAAATCAATGTCAGATAATAGTAATGTGTTGCTCTGTGGTGATGTGCATACATCAATAGGCTAAGTCATCTTTAATGACGCTAATCATCTTTCGATATCAAAGCATCTACACAATTCCGGCTCGGCCCGGGAAAGCGCTGGCAACAACTGAAACGAAGGGGTCCATGTAGCTGCTGTGTCCGCCCCCTTCTTAGTAGAATTTCCTTTTGGTCTCAACTAATACCAATTCTCAACAATCCATTAACTTACTCTATTCCCTCTTTCAAGAATATGGCAAATAGATCTGACCCATAACCTCTCTTTTGAGCAAGTCAAGGACATCAAACCTAAATTGCTGGTATTGAACTAATTACCCACTCCAATAAATCTCATTTGAGCTTTAACATGAGTTCGGTAGTAGGAATTCTTAACCCTAAAATTAACCCCATCATAATTAGACAAAATTCTTGCATGAACAACAACCAAACAGAGCATATCACAATACCCACTATATTAAATTGACATCCAACCCCATTAAAGCACCCCTAGATCTTGGAGTTTTTGCCACCCAACACAAGAAGTAAAGAAAGTATACCTTTCATTAAAGCATCCATGAGTAACTTGAAATCAAGCAATTAAGAGTAAACCTACTTTGGATTTTACTTCAAATTATCAAATTGTAGATTCAAATTGTAAAACCCTAAGAAGGCTTGAAAAAGTGTCCTATAACTTTAGTGTTCTCTCTCAAAACTTTCTTCAGAAGTCAGCTATACAACTTTATAATCGAACTCTTTTAAGACTCTATAATTAGGGCTACTTATATTTTACCAAAATTTGTCCCAAAGATCCACTTCACAACCAATTCTATGACATTAGTCAGGCTCACCTAACTCACTCGGTGAATCACCCTTCGTTCCCAGCTCAACTTTGTGATACTCTAGGATTTAGGTGTTTGAACCACAATTGGTGAACTCGATTTAGTCGGCCTTCCATGTTTGGCGCATCGCTGAATACCACATTAGTTCGTTGTTTGATCATTAAGACATTGCCTTCCACATTGTTACCTTGGGTGACGTGCTTCAAATCCACATTTCTCATTTGGAGTACCGCATTTTTTTCATGAGTTTTCTGACCTTCTTTGCTAATAAAAGTGCTATACACTATCAAATTGGGCAAAGTCTAGCTTAGTTGGCAATCCGCCCTTCATGCTAGGTGATCAACAATGTTCATTTTGCACTTGTTTTGCATTTTTTACAATTGTTTCAAGCTTTAGTCTTTGCCTTTTCCAATTTTCTTAATAGCTGCAAATCATCAATAATTGATTAGAAAAGGACAAAGTTAGGCATTGAGGACATCAATTAGTGAGCTAACTAGACCTTAAACGAGTGCAAATCTACCACTCAACAACATCCCCAACTTACACTTTTGCTTATCCTCAAGTAAATGTTACGACCCAGAGGCACCCCCTAGATGTAACATGGCGTATAGAACCCCGAAGGACTCCATACAAGCATCTTAGCTCTCATAACATAAGAAATAGAACAATAAGAGTCAAACAATCTTTCAAGTCCAAAACATTTTATAAAGAAAAGCAGAAGTCTAGACACTTTGTCTCATTTAGCCATCTATTACAATAGAATGAAATTAGGCCTAGCCCATACATTATGTCTAAAAGAGAAATACATGAAAAGGAACTAAAACAATAATAGTCCGTCCTCGAAGCATGAGGATTAACTAAAGCTTGGAAATATCTCAAGTCAACCTCTAGCCACGAAACTAATGATCCTGATTGTCGGACCCTACATTTGGGTAAATGTAGGCAAGAGTATGTGTTAGTACAAAATATGTACCAAGTATGATAGCCATGCATAAAACATTTAAAACATGCTAAAAGGGATATTTCATTTCATGAAATGCAATTGACCAAGCTGAAACATGATATAAGAGGGTTAGAAAACATTATTCATAAAACCATGGTCAAAGCAAACTAAAATCATCTTTAAAACCTTTGAACTCATATGCGATAGTTCTATAAGTAACCTTAATTCATTATTCATCTTGGAGTGGAAATTAGCCTTAACCGACATAGAGACCATGTGAGCTATAACATGATCCCCCGGTATCTCCCACACCGAAAAAGGTTATCCTACTTGCCAAGGTAGAACCATGAACTTCTAGCTTAGGTGGATCCACTAGCAAATCATCATATGGGGGCACATATTTTAAGGGATACGAACATTGCTACTAGAAACTCGGCCGCTACTACGGGGGAGATTCTATCTCAAGAGATTACTTCTAGAAACCCGACCTCTACTAAGGGAGAGCTTCCATCTCAATATCAATATCCTCTCGGTGTTAACAATAAATCCCAGAGAATATTATTTTCTTACTTATTCTTATTATCCATGTAAAGGTATCCTGGGATAACCAATCCAAGCTAGTTTCATTAGGATATCTCTTACTCTTTGATTCCATTAGGTGAGAAAGCCTTCCAACCTAAGAATCCTTATTATGCTATTATGTGTTCATGAGAATATCCTTTCAACAACACAACAACAACATTATCATTGGTACTTTACACTCAAAGCACCCTTAAAACATTTGCATAGATTTCATAAGAAAATGCATAGGTCCATAATTTATCTCTCGAGGTTCGAAACCCACTTTCAATCATCAATACGTAGAAAACATGAGTTAGATAAAGATTTGATCATAAATTCATATCAAGCTTGCAATACATGCTTAATTTTATAAAACTCTCCCTTTACATTCAAAATCCCACATCACATGATTCATAACTTGAAAACATGGGGGTTACATGGGTTCATAGGGGAAACATCAGAAAATCATGGTCAATCATTAATTCATGCATATTTAAACATAATTCAACCATTTAGATCAACAATCAAGAGAACCCATGGTAATTGAAGCAAACCCTAACATAATAGGGGATTTCTAACTTTGAAAATAGAAGAATTTGGGAACTCCATGAATGAAAGGAATTCACGGATGAAAACTATCATACCTCAAGTCCAAATGCTTATTTTGAATGGTGGAATTGAGACTTTGATTTGAAACCCTATATGAATCTTTCTTCTTCTTTAAGTTCTAGAGAGAGAAATATTTGAGAGGAAGAACTTTTGAATTTCTTTTGGGTTTAGGAAATAATGGCTTGAATGGGAGTGTTTTGGGGTTAAAATCACCGATATAGGGGTCCTAGGCTTAGGAAAAATGGCATAGCTTTGATTTTATTAAAATTGGAAAAGACCCAAAAACCGCTGAACTAAAACAGTCGAACCACTACCCCGTGAGGCTCCATGAGGCGTGGTGCCTTTCGTTGTTTTTGGACCAGTGGCTAGGGTTCCACTCCTTTTCCCCCTAAAAGCTAACTCATGTTCACGACCTCTACCACAGCTGTAGTGCCCTTCACGAGCCATCAAGTGGCTCGTGAGGGAGGGTCTTTCTTCGGGAAGCTTTTCTTAGCTACTTCCTTGCCTTCCATGAGTGTCACCACAACTCGTGGTCCCTACCACGGGGTATCATGGTGGCCGTAGAAGGTGAGGGTAGTTTGGTTGGCTACTGCCTAAGGCCTACAGGCACCACCACGCCCTTCACGACTCATGGGGACTTTCATGAAGGTGTCAAGGCTAAATCCTAGGTTTGTAACGCTCTCCCTTGGACCATTGCCCTCTCACTAAGATTTAGTTTAGAATACTAGATTCCGAGGTGTTACATTATCTCCTCCTTGGGAAATTCATCCTCAAATGGAATTCTAGACACCTCTTAATGAAAAAGACTTAAGACTAGCAGCCCATCATGCATGCAATCACATGAATGCACATAATCAAGGAGGAAACATCAACTCCAAGCTAACCAAATAGGTTCCTTCTACCTTAGTTGAGTCTGGGTTCCCAAAGTATGTATCTCATGAGATAAAGACCTTCTACCATAGTTGAGCCCGGGTTTCTAGTAGAAATCTCCATATCCCATAAACTACATGCCCACATAAGTTATTTAGCTATTGGATCCACCTAAATCTGACAAGCCATGGTCTTACCTTAGGCAGGTAAGACAACCCTTTTCAGTGTGGGTTACACCAGATTCCATGTAATCGCTCATGGTCTATGTCGGTTAAGGTTAATTTCCCACAAGGTCGAGTCTAGTATGAACTATGGTTACTCAAGAAGTTTTACTTAGTACGGATGAGATTATGGAATCTTATTCATGCATTGCACAAGTATGCTTTGAGGGTAGTTATGGTATGTTCTCTTATGTTATGAGGATCTATGTAATTACTATGCTTATAACTTATGCTTATGATGTATGCTTAACTTGGGATGTTTCTATAAGTTACTTTCCTTGACATGTTTGACTAAAGGTAAATGTTCCCTTGTCTATGAGAAATAAGCTAAGGATGAGACCAAAAGATGATAAAGATGAATGAGGACCTAAAGTGACTTTGTTAGCATGGGTGGGATTAATTATGGGGTCTTATCCATGTATTGCACAAGCTTGCCTTGAGGTGCCTCATGAAGTATTTCTCTTATGTCATGTTAAACTAGATGCTTTCATTATGCCTATGATTTTGTTGTTATCTCTCATGCTTATAGCCTATGTTTTATTATGATGTCTCTTATGTTTAGAACTTGTGTTATTGTCTCTTGTTATTAAGGTATATGTCTTATGTTGACTAATGCCTCTTATATGCTCTTGTTGATGATTTATGCTAGCCATCATAGTTAGAACATTATTGTACTAACACATACTTTTGCCTACATTCTTATCAAATGTAGGGTTTGGTGATATTGACTTCCATTCTCGTGGTTAGGTGCACAGTATAGCAAGAAGAGAAGTATGGTGAGTCCTCATAGCATTTGAGGGATTGACCACCATGTCCTTTATATTTCATTTTGTTATGTTTAGAACTATTGTATGGGCTGTGTTCCAAGAGTTAATTCAGCAGTTGTTTTAGATAGTTTGAGACAAATGTTAAAGACATCTGCTTAGTTTTATAAAAGACTTTGATTGTATTGAAAAATGTTTTAAAATTTTCGTACTTTTCTATTATCTTATTTTATGATATGCTAAGTGGCTTACATTGAGTCCTTCGGGGTTCTATGTGCCATGTTACATGTAGGGGGTACCCATGGTTCGTGACAATCGACATATACCTCAACTTCTTTACGCATCATGTCATGGAATATGGTAGTCATAGCTCTCATATATGTTGCTCCCATATTCTTCAGACAAAATGGCATGACTCTATAAAAATATGTACCCCACGGGGTGGTGAAAGTAGTGTTTTGTGCATCTTTTTCATCCATCAGAATTTGGTGATATCTAGCATAACATTCCACAAAAGATTGAATCTCGTGTTTGGCACAATTATCAAACAGGATGTGAATGTTGGGTAATGGAAAATTATCCTTTGGACTTGCTTAGTTTAACTCTCTGTAATCCAATCAAACTCTGATATTTCTGTCTTTCTTTGGCACTGGCACAACATTAGCTAACCAAGTAGTGTATTTGACGACTCTGATCACATTTGCACTTAGTTGCTTCATGATTTCCTCTTTAATTTTACCGCTCTGTCTGTCTTAAACATTCTCTGCTTTTGCTGGACAGGTGGAAAATCGAGATGTATGGGAAGTTTGTGAACTACCAAATCAACACTTAAACCCAACATGTCATCGTAGGACCAAGCGAAGACATCTTTGTATTAAAAATAAAACTTGAGTTATGTCATCTCTAAATATTTGATCGACATGAATACTTATCTTTATTTCTCTCACTTCTTCAGGAGTTCCTAAATTAACTACCTCGGTTTCAGTTAAATTAGGTTTAGGCTTATTTTCAAATTGATCCAATCCCTTTTTTATCTCTTCGTAAGCTTCATCTTCATCATATTCCTCAGACTTAGGATTCATTGTTTCGAGATTAGACAACTTTTTTGGATCTAACCATAAACTCTGCATGCATGTCATATTATTAAAGTCAACATTAACATAACTAAAATGAAAATAAGATGACAAATATTAGAAAGAGTAATAATAGGGAACATGATAAAATATGACTGTGAAACTAGAACTTCAATGGATTGAATGGGAAATGATAGAAGGGTTAACCACAAAGCGAAACAAGTAGAATATTTGAATTACAATCCTGAGAATAATCCAAATAAATAAAAATTAGCAAAATAAACTACCAAGACTCCTTCCTTATAGGAAGAGGAGTGGCTTCCCAATTGTTAAGCTAGACATTTGAGCCGACGAACTACACATCCATATGACTAGTGCCTTGTCACTCCCTAAGACTATACCCTGGGTGGGATTGGCACTCGAGAACCTTTGCTGGACCTAAGCGAACCCTTGGCCTGACTTACTACTCAGCGGAAGACTTTACTTAATATAGATAAGTTCATGAAATAAACTAGAATGTTATAAAAGAAAAACATTCAACTGGCCAATAAGGAAACTCAAGTCTTATAATCAAAACAATTGAGATATCAAGACTAATGAACTAATAAATATTAGTCTATGAAGCCTCTAATACTAAGAGGGATGTTGGGACAAGACCCCCGATCATCCTAACAACTGAAATTATAAAGCAATAATAAAGGGATCCTCCGGAAAGCAAAGAGGCTCACCAAATGACTCTAAAATTCTCAACAGGATCAACAAAGCGCTGGATGTTGATCCTGGTTACCTGTATCTACGTTATGAAATGATGCAGGCCAAATGGAGTCAATACATTGAATGTACAAGCATGTGAGGGGAAATCTAAACAAGACATAAGCTTGAAAGTGGAACTGAAGAAACTTACCTCGTCTTAACTCAACTCAACTCATTTCAATATAATGCAATAATATAAATGCAGTCTAAAGAAAAGCTTTAAAACATGTTTAAAACAACTCAGTGTATCAAAAAATACAATAACAACTTGATTTTTATATGAAAATACAATTAACTCTGTGTATATAAGAATACAAAATATCTCTGTGAGAGTTTATGTAACTGACAACCATCACTATGAGCTATGTGATGATACATCGTCTTGCCTCACGCTGGCAGGGCCATCATATACCTTGTCGAGGGAATATAACCTAACTACTAAGTGAATCCACTAGTCTATGCTAAAAGCATTAAGGAATAATCTTAAAAGTATGACTCTTCTCTACCCATGTTGGCTACACGGTTTATGGAGATTTTGAATTATCTAAACTCAACTCGTCCCCAAATCGGTGCTCAATGCTACTTCCAAAATATAACTAGCTCATATGTTTAAAAGCATAACTATTTTTGTGGTTTGAGATAATTACTCAAAAATTAGCTCAAAAGCTCTTTTGGAAATCGGTGTTTCCTCTTTTGTTTAAAACGTGAAAACATTTACACTTTTGGGAATACTCAGTTCCCATATAATATTTTGAAGAAAAGGAACTTCACTCTTACTCTTCCTCAACTCAATACTCAAGTCTTAAAACAAGTTGAAAAACAATTGTAAAAGACTTTTGAAATTACTCGAAGAACTCTCAAGACTTGAATCTTAACTCTACCTTGAATTTGAATTTATGAATTCATGAATTCAAGGTTATGATTTATGATAGGAAGGATATCGTGATGATTAAAAGTGTTTTTAGATAGTAAATCATGACAAACGATCAAAAAACATTGTTTGAGAGCATGTCTGCGATGCAGAGATGCATTTTAATATTTGGTCGTGAAATGAATTTTGAGATAGTGGGGTCCGCAATCTTTCTACAACACGAAGAGGAAAAGTTCACTCTAAAGGAACAGGTCCGCATCCTGGTATTTATTTTCTATTCGACTTTTTCTTCCTCATTTTCTAACCCTAATTCGTCTAGATTCAATTCTTTTTCTCAATTCCTATTTAGATTCAGATACCCAACGCATGTACACAAAAATCTACTAATAAACAATTCTAAAACCGACACGATTTCCTCAAGAACTCAACAATCCCATCCTAACTCAAGAACGAAAGACAATTTCAAGTACACAATTCAAGATCATCAAACTTTAAACTTTTTAGAAAGAATTTCACTGAAAAAATATGATTGGCGTGTGGGTGAACAAACCCAACGCTATGTGAACTCACATACCTCTTTAGGGATCAATCGTAGGAAAAATGATCTTCAATTCCGTAAGAGATCTCCAAGAACGCCTTTGACTTTTCTCCTTTTCTCCTCTTCTTTAACTATTCTCAAATCCTAGGCATTAATTTTTATTGCGTAAATTGAACCAAATCAGTTTAGACCCCTAATTTATTACTAAAAATAGAATAAATCTGATTGGGTAAGGAAAGGATCAAAATACCCCTCTTATATCCGGATAACTTTCCTTAAATGGACAGCCCGGGTTCAGACAGGCATATCTCCCTCATACGAGCTTGAAATGAGCAATCTTGGTGCCGTTGTAAAGAGGATTCCAAGACCTTTCATTTGATACCTTGTCGCTTACCTAACTCATATTTTACTAAGAGTTATGGTCATTTGAAGTTGACCCAAAACTTATACTTGGCATATCTTACCAAAATTTTCAGATTTACTATTTCCAAATTTGATTTTTTCTATTTTTAGCTCTTTTAAATAGCAAGGTTTTACAATATCTCCCCCTTAGGAGCATTCGTCCTCGAATGAGATTAGTCTAAAGTGGACTAAGGGTGTAACATCTAACACCCATCTCACACACCCAATATACAAATCTAACACATTTAGTATTTCAATTTGAATAGTACTAAGAAGAGAATTAGCACCTTGATCTGGAACTTCTCCGGGCTCAAAGAGATGTGGATATCTCTTCTTCATATCTTTCTCAGCCTCCCTGTAGCTTCTTCAACAAACTGATTCCTTTATAGGACCTTGATTGATGCTACCTCTATGGGTCTTAACTTGCAAACCTGACGATCTAAAATCTAGATAGGAATCTCTTCGTAAGATAATCTATCCTTAAAACCAATATCTTCAGTAGGTATGATAAGTGAAGGATTCCCCATACACTTTTTCAACATTTAAATAATGAAATACCGGGTGAACCTCTACTAACTCTTGCGGTAGCTCCAACTCATAGGCCACGCTACCGATCTTCTTGGATATTCTGTAAGGACCAATATATCGGGGACTAAGGCTCCCCTTCCTACCAAATCTCATAACACCCTTCATGGGTTAAACCTTCAAGTAAACCCAATCATCTACTTCAAACTTTAAGTCTCTTCTCCAAACATCCGTATAAGGATATCTGACGACTCTGTGTTGCCTTCAATTTCCCTTGAATAACCTTCACTTTCTCCATAGCTTGATGAACTAAGTATGTTCCTATCAACCCAGCTTCACCAACCTCAAACCATCAAATTGGAGATCTGCATCTTCTACCATAAAGAGTCACATAAGGAGCCATATGGATGCTAGAATGATTACTATTATTGTAAGCAAACTCTATGAGAGGTAGGTGATCATCCCAATTACCCTTGAAATCAATCACACAAGCCCTCAACATATCTTCTAAAGTGTGAATAGTGTGCTCTGCTTGACCATCAATCTATGGATGAAAAACAGTACTCAAATTCACTTTCGAACCCAAACCTTTCTAGAAAGACTTCAAGAATTATGCATTAAATTGTGCACCTCCATGTGAAATAAAGGACATCGGAACTCCATGAAGTCTAACTACCTCTTGAATATATAACTTAGTATAATCTTCTAGTGAATGGGTAGTCTTTACTGGTAAGAAATGGGTTGATTTAGTCTTTTGATCTACAATCACCAAAATCGAATCATGTTGCCTGCGAGACCATGGTAAACCTATAGTAAAATCCATATTGATCATCTCCCACTTCCATTCTGGAAGTTCTATATTCTGAGCCATACCACCGGTCCTCTAGTTCTCTACCTTGACTTGTTGGCAATTCAGAAACTTGACAATGAACTCTGCAATGCCCTTCTTTTTACTACTCCACCAATAAACCACTCTCAAGTCACGATACATCTTTGTGGAACCTAGATGAATAGAATATGTGGAGCTATGAGATTCCTCCATTATCCTCTCTTGGAGTTCATCCAACTTTGGTACAAACAATCTACCTTGATACCTCAATACACCATCTCTCCCTTGTTAAAAAGCCGTCACTTTTTGCTTATGAACATTTGCCTTTAATTCAAGCAAAATAGGATTTTGGGCTTGTTTCTAATTCACTTTACAAACTAATGATGATTTAGCCCCATTCATCACTATCACTTTTCCTTCATTGTAATCCATCAATCAAACTCCTAGTCGTGCAAGTCTGTGCACATCCTTCGCTAACTCTCTTTTGTCTTTCTCAACATGGGAGAGAACCTACTCAAGGCATCAACAAAAACATTAGCCTTACCTGGGTCATAGAGAGTACTCATATCATAATCCTTGAGTAACTCCAACCACCTCCTATGTCTGAGATTAAGCTCTTTCTGACTAAACACATACTGAAGACTCTTGTGATTGGTGAACACATCCATATGAACACCATAAAGATAATGACGCCAGATCTTGAAAGGAAACACTACGGCAGCCAACTCTAGATCATGGGTTGGGTAATTCTTTCCATGAACCTTAAGCTGGCTAAAGGCATAAGCTATAACATTGCCATTCGACATCAATACACAACCCAGTCCAACTATGGACGCATCACAATATACCACAAAACCTTGCGTACCTTTTGGTAAGGTCAATACTGGGCAGTAGTCAACCTAGTTTTCAATCCCTAAAAGCTTTTCTCACAAGCTTCAAACCATTGAAACTTCATTGTTTTTTGAGTCAACTTAGTCGAAGGAGATGAAATAGATGAGAACCCCTAGATGTGGGCCTAGGCCAATTCTACATTACCTCTATTTTTTGAGTATCAACTCCAATTCCATCACCAGAAACAATATGGCATAAGAATGCCACATACTCAAGCCAAAACTCACACTTAGAGAACTTAGCATACAACTCTCTATCCTTTAGAGTTTGGAGAAATATTATGAGATGGCTAGCATAATCTTCATCATTCCTCGAATAGATTAGAATGTCATCAATGAATATGATAACAAACATATCTAAATAAGGCTTGAATACACTGTTCATAAGGTCCACTAATGCTGCAAGAGCATTAGTCAAATCAAAAGACATAACTGGGAACTCATAATGACCATAACAGGTCGTAAAAGTTGTCTTAGGGATATCGCTTTCACTTACTCTCAACTGATTATAGCCAGATCTGAGGTATATCTTAGAAAAACAAGTGGCACCCTGAAGTTGATCGAAGAGATTATCAATTCTCGAAAAAGGATACTTATTTTTTATAGTAACCTTGTTCAACTGACGGTAATCTATGCACATTCTAAGAGAACCATCTATCTTCGTCACAAATAAGACTTGATCGTCCAAAGGTGTGACACTTGGTCGAATAAAACCTTTCTCAAAGAGATCTTTCAACTGCTCTTTTAACTCTTTCAACTCTACTGCAACCATTCTATATGGAGGAATAGTGATAGGACGAGTGTTGGGTAGAATATCTATACCGAAGTCTATTTCTCTCTCAGGAGGGACTCCGAGAAGATATCCTGGAAAAACTTTATGAAACTCTTTTACTATTGGAACTGACTAAATAGAAGGTGTCTCAACACTAGAGTCATTAACTCAGACTAAGTGATAGAAATACCCTTTGGAAACTAAATTTCTTGCCTTAAGGTACGAAATGAAACGATCCTTAGGCACTTCTAAACTGCTACTCCACTCTATAACTGGCTCATTAGGAAACTAGAACTTAACAACTCGAGCTCTACAATCGACTGAGGCATAACAGGCATGAAGTCAGACAATACCTAGAATGACATCGAAATCTACCATATCTAACTCAACTAAATCAGTCATGGTGCTCTTGTGATTGACTAGAATGGTATAATCATGATAGACTCTCTTAGCTAGAATAGACTCACCAACAAGTGTAGAAACACTAAAGGTCTCAAGAAAATTCTTAGGAAGAACATCCAAATTCATGGCAATATCAGGAATCACAAAAGATAAATTCACTCCTGGATCTAGAAAAGCATAAACAACAAAATTAAAGACTTTGATCATACTACTGACAACATCTAGTGAATCCTCTTGCTCTTGGCGACTAGTGATAGCATACATACTGTTTGTTCCTCCGCCTTCCCCTGAGTACCTCCTCTAGATGCAGCTTTGTCTGGTAGAGAAAATGAAGAAGATTGGGCTTTATTGCCCCCATTACCATTACCTTGTATGTTCTTAGGGCACTCTTTCATAAAGTGAGAATTCTGACCACACTTGAAGCAAACAGTGGAGCCATCACGACGCACTCCTGAGTGAGTCCTACCACACTTAGCACATGCAGGAGTCCCATTACCTCCTTGTGCCACACTACTTTGAGACTGCACAAGTCTAGCTCTGAAATTTTGTGAATTTTAATTGTGGAACTCACGTTTGTTCCTTGGGGCAGATGTACTAGCAAATGATGGAGCATGTCATTTATGTTTCTGTTGGAAAGATGACCGGTTGGCATTAATCTTCTGCTGTTCGGACTCATTTCCTGACGTTTTAGCCTTCTTATTTCTAAACTCTTCTCTATACATCAAATTGTCCTCCTCAACATGTTGTACATTGATAATCAACCTTGCTATGCCCATATCTCTGATCAGCATAGCTACCTTGCCTTCCTTAATTGACAGACAAGACAACCTAGCAACGAAAAAACTCCTCCTGCTTCTCAGGTACGCAACCATCTCCAGAGCATAACGGGAAAGTTAAGTGAACTTCAGACTGTACTCATGAACACTCATAGATTCCTGCTTAAGAGTAAGGAATTCTCTTACCTTTGCTTCTCTCAGTTCACGGGGAAAGAAACGCCCCAAGAAGACATTCTCAAACATAGCACAACTCACAAGTGGTGCACCTTCAAACCTATTCTTTTTCCATTGATCAAGTAAGATTCTAGCGACACCCTTCAGTTGGTATGAAGCTAGTTCCACCCTTTCAACATCAGCAATGTGCATAATCTCAAAAACCTTCTGAAGCTCTTTCACAAAGTTTTCCGAATCCTCTGTGACACTTAAACCATTGACGCTTGGAGGATTCATCCTTAAGAACTCACGGATCCTAGAAGTATCAGCCACTTCTTGTTGATTCTCTCTCTGTCTAACTTGATTGGTCACAACTTGACTCAACATCCAGATAGCTTCTCGAAACTCACCATTGGTGACCACTCCTTAGGGCTGCACTTGAGGTGCATTAAGTACCCCTTGTTCCTCGGCATTCCTCCTAGCGGGACGACCTCTGATAGCTCTTCGTGGAGGCATGATATGAAAGATACACGCAAGCACGAATTAGAAGAAACTTTTTAGAAAGAAATTTTATCTCACGAAATGAGTATCAAAGAAGTGATATAGTTCCTAAATATTGCAGCCTCGTAATTATAGATGATGCGCACTTCACACTGATAACTAGGACTCTACAGACATGACTTCATAGACTCCCTAGGACTGTTGAACTTTGTTCTCTGATACCAAGTTAGTCACGCCTCGAGGCTACACCCTGGCGGGACTTTCACTCGAGAACCATTGCTTGCCCCAAGCGAACCCTTGGTCTGCTTGCTACTCAGCGGAAGACGTTAATCAACAAAGATAATTTCATGAAATAAACTAGAATGTTATAAAAGAAAAACATTCAACTGGATAGTAAGGCAACTAAAGTCTTATAATCAAAACAACTAAGATATCAAGACTAATGAACTAATAACTATTTGTCTATGAAGCCTCTAATGCTAAGAGGGATGTCAGGACAAGACCCCTGCTCATCCTAACAACTGAAATATAAAGCAATAACAAAGGGATCCTCCATAAATCAAGGAGGCTCAGCAAATGACTCTGAAATGCTAAATTCTATCAACAAAGAGCTGGATGGTAATCCTAGTTACCTATATGTGCATCATGAAATGATGCAGGCTAAGTGGAATCAATACATTGAATGTACGAGCATGTGAGGGGAAATTTAAATAAGAAATAAGCTTGAAAGTGGAACTAAAGAAAGTTACATGGTCTCATTTCAACTCAACTCATTTCAATGTAATGCAGTAATACATATGCAATATAAAGAAAAGCTTTAAAACATGTAGAAAACAACTCAGTGTATTGAAAAATACAACAAAAACTTGGTTTCTATATGAAAATACAAGTAACTTTATGTATATAAGAATATAAAATATCTCTATGGGAGTTTCTCTAACCGACAACCATCACTATGAGTTATGTGTTGATACACCGTCTTGCCTCACACTGCTAGAGCCATCTTATACCATGCCGGTGGTATAGAACCTAACTACTAAGTGGGATCCACTAGTCTATGCTAAAATCATCGAGGAATCATCTAAAAGGTATGACCCTCTTCTATCCATGTTGGCTACACAATTTATGGAGACTTTGAATTATCTAAACTCAACTCGTCCACAAATCGGTGCTCAATACTACTCCCAAAATGTAACTAGCTCATATGTCTAAAAACATAACTCTTTATGTGGTTTGAGATAATTACTGAAAAACTAGCTCAAAAGCTCTCTTGAAAATTGGTACTCGTCCCCGATCGGTGCTCAATACTACTCCCAAAATGTAACTACCTCATATGTTTAAAAACATAACTCATTCTGTGGTTTAAGATAATTATCAAAAACTATCTCAAAATAACTCTTGTAAATCGGTGTTTTCTCTCTTGTTTAAATTGGAAAACATTTACTCTTTTGGGAATACTTAGTTCCCATATAATCTTTTGAAGAAAATGAACTTCAATCTTACTCTTACTTAACTTAATATTCAAGTCTTAAAACAAGTTTAAAAACAATTGTAAAAGACTTTTGAAATGACTCAAAGAACTCTCAAGACTTGACTCTTAACTCTACCTTGAATTTGAATTTATGAATTCAAGGTTATGATTTGAGATAGGAAGAATATCGTGATGATTAGGAGTGTTTACAGATAGTAAATCATGAGAAAGGGTCAAAAAACATTTTCTGGGAGAAAGTCTGTGAAGCGGAGCTGCATTTTATTATTTGGTCGTGAAATAAATTTTGAGACTATGGGGTCCGCAATCTCTCTGCGACGCGGAAAGGAAAATTTTACTCTGAAGGAATAGGTCCGCATCGCGGACCTGGTATTTATTTTCTGTCCGACCTTTTCTTCTTCGTTATCTAACCCCAATTCATCTAGATTTGATTCTTTTTCTCAATTTCTCTATAGATTCATATACCTAGCATATGTACACAAGAATCTAGTGATAAACTACTCTAAAATCGACACGATTTCCTCAAGAACTCAACAATCCCATCCTAACTCAAGAACAAAAGCCAATTTCAAGAACACAATTATAGATCATCAAACTTTCAACTTTCTAGAACAAATTTCGTTGAAATACACATGATTGGCGCGTGGGTGAACAAACCCAAAGCTATGTGAACTCACATAACTCTTTAGGTATCAACCCTTGGCGAAACGATCTTTGATTCCACAAGAAATCTCCAAGAACACCTTGCCTTTTCTCCTTTTCTCCTATTCATGAACTATTCACAAACCCTAGGCGTTAATTTAGATTGCATAAACTGAACCAAACCAGTTTACACCCCTGATTAATTACTAAGATGGAATAAATCTGATAGGATAAGGAAAAGACCAAAATACCCCTCTTATATCCTGGTTACTTTCCTTAAATGGACAGCCCGACTTCAAATAGGCATATCTCCCTCATACGAGCTCGAAAGTTACCAAACCCGGTGGCGTTGGAAAGAGGATTCCAAGACCTTTTATTTGATACCTTTTAGCCCACCTAACTCCTATTTTTCTAAGAGTTATGTTTATTTGAAGTTAACCCAAAACTGATACTTCGCATATCTTGCAAAACTTCTAAGATTTGCTATTTCCAAATTTGATTCTTTCGATTTTTAGCTCCTTCAAATAGCGAGGTGTTACATGCCATCACCCATTTGAGTCATGTTTACCTCATAAAACATTTCCTTCATACCTTGACGCATTTCATCCTCATAATTTTGGATAGGTAAGTCTGGATTCAATTCTCCTCGAGATTTAGTGAAAGATTGAGCAATATGGGAGATTGGCTTAAACAAATTCCAAACATTCTTTTTACGATCTTTTGACCATTTCCTATCCTATCTGGTGGGATTGAAAACCAAAACGAATGTCTCTTGATTACCCATTGGATTGATGGGATCCACGATTCCTTGTAAAGACAACTCTAGTCCATTTCTAGGTTCATAGCCGTTTTGTACCATTTGAGCCACCACCATGACTACAACAGAGGATAGATGAGGTTGTGGGATAGGTTTTCTTTCCAAGAACTACTTGATTGTTATTATATTAAAAGACTGATAGTTGAGGGATTTACAACCTATTTTGGCCTCAATGCATGGCATTGAAGAATCTCGGGTTATTGGGAGATCATCTTCACCGTGGACAATGATTTCTTGTTTGTCATGTTCAAACTTGACCACTTGGTGCAGAGTAGACGACACAACTCTAGCCAGGTGGATCCATGGCCTACGTAAAAGTAGATTGTATGTAGTGTCCATATCTATTACTTGGAAAGTGATTTCGAGTTCCACTGGTCCAATTGTTATAGTTAAGTAAATTTCACCAAGAGTTCCCCATTTTTCACCATCAAATGCCCGTACGAAGACATTGTTAGTACAAATTCTATCAATGTTGATTTTTAAATTTTGTAGAGTGGAAACAGGACATATGTCTACACCCGATCCTCCATCGACTATGACCCTCTTCACATAGTGTTCTTCACATTTCACGGTTAAGTGTAGAGCCTTATTATGCCTAGAACCTTCCAAAGGAAATTCATCATCAGTTAAAGTGATTCTATTTACCTCAAATATTTGGCTGGCCATCTTTTTCAAGTGACCACCGTGATATTTTCTGAGATATGTGCCTCATTCAAGATTCTGATTAAAACTTCACGATGCTCTTTAGAATGTATGACTAATGTAAAAAAAATGGGCGGGAGTCTTCCTCAACTGGTCAATCACAAAATAATCTTAGGCTTTCATCTTTTACAGAAATTCTTTCGCCTCTTCCTCTGTGATAGGTTTTTTTACTGGCAACTGTTTTTCTTTTGCTTGTTTGTCTCTCCTAAATTCTTCTGGGGCATAACACCTTTCGAAATGAGTTAAGCCTCTTGTTTCATTTGTTTCTTCAACAATCTTATTTCCCATGTGGTAAGCAACAACATTGTTGTAGTTCCAGGGAACGGTCTTGGTGTTTGTTATCAGAAGTTATGTTGCGATTTGTATCACAACTAGATCTTTCACACTTTCTTGATTTTGATCAGATGTTGAAAGCTTATCGGGAATGCACAATTTTGGTCAATTCAATGGTATTTCTCTTATTTTAATAGCTCAAGGGACATAAACACTAGCTTTCTTGAGTCCCCAAATTCTGAACATGCACCTTTCACAATTAATGGTGCCTTTGTATGGACTCTAAAACCATACTTGACTCTTCTTTTGAAACCCTGTTTTACATCTTTGTTCTACTTGTTTGTTGGCAATTTTCATAAATGGCTACCATCCCCACAACATGCTCATTATTGTGAGCAGGATGTGGGTTATTGGTGATATTTGGTGCTTCCTCATTATGTATCTTGATTACCTTATCATTGATTAACTTCTCAATGACTCTTTTTAGAGTCCAACAATTCTCTGTGCTATTGATACGCTCAAATTACACCTCCCTAAAGAAGCGTAAGCGATCGTTATCAAGTAATGAACCCAACTTGTAGGTTGGGATCGATCCCACGAGGAATATGATCTAGACTTAAGTTCACCTTACGTTTATATTCGTTTAGTCAACGTACTTCCGAAACAAGTAAATAAAGGGGGGGGGGGGATTTGTGAAACAAATTCCAAAATTTATGTGAACAATTAGTAAGCAAAATTCAAACTTTTGTTGTTATCTAGATGAGAGAGAAACTAGGGTGTACATGTTCCCCATAAGCTCATAACGCGGTAATCCTAGTAATAGTAATCCTTTCCTAGTGTATTACATGCAAAGTGATAAGTTAGGTATCTCTAATTCCTTCGTCCGGCAACTAGAGAATTTCACCCCGCACCTTGGTCCGGCTACATATTTATAATTTAGTAACCCTTACCTTTACTTCATATTAGATATTACATCGATGTATGGCTTAGTTTTCACCCTCGCACCAATCGACATTAGACTATTAGATAGTATCACACTAAATCTATGTTGATAATTCTTTTCTTATGAACTACCTCCTTGGTCCGGCAAGTAGCAACAAGGCAAGTTCTAACTCGTGCACTCATTAAAAGGACTTCTAAACGAAAGAATTATCACTGCATGCAATAACATTATTCAAGAATTACTTAGTTACTATTCATACGTTGTTAATCACTCATGGCTCCCACAACCCTAGTTGTGGATTTAGTTACCCATAGTAGCAAGAAACACAATTCATATTTTTAGATGAACAAATCATGAACTTACGTAATGAGAAGAATTAACCCAGAATCTCAGCTTGAATTTCAAAGAAAAAATCTTCAAAACGAACTTAGGAAATCAAGAATTGCTAATGTTGCAAGTTAATCTTCAAAGACAAAAACTAGAACTAAAATAATAAAGTCTAACCCCCAAAAATGAGCTTACATGCCCTATATATAGAAAAACAAGTCCTAACTAAAAACGAAACAAAATAAGGAAATAAAGTTTCTGGATACGATTGTCATTGACGAGACTGACCTACGGACCATGGACTGACCTACGGTCCGTAGGTCTCTTCCGTGATCTGGGACTTAGGAAATTTTCCAAACTTCAAAAGCATCAACTCTCAGAAGAATTTGACGGCTCAGCAGGATGGACCGTGACTTGATCCACGGTCCGTGAATCGCCGCTCCATGATCTGATACTTAGTTTCTTCAAATCAGGTACTGGAACACCTCCTTTGAAGCATTTTATGGACATGCAGTACGGTGCGTAGACCAAACTACAGTTCATCAATCCTAGTCGTGGTTCCACACTTAGTCAAGACTTCCTTTATTTCCTCTCCAAGCTTTGCCCATCATCTAGGCCTTTCACCTACGGACCGTGAATGGACCTATGGTCCATAGGTGGCTTTTTCTGCAGCATTCCTTTAGTTGTCTCCTAATTCCCACGTCCAAACTTATTTCCTGCAAACAATATAAAAACACATTAATACCACTACAAAATGACTCTAGACACACACAACTCTTAAGCGAAATGTATTAAAAATACCGTAAACTCACGGTATATCAACACCCTCAACTTAAATTCGTTGTTTGTCCTCAAGCGACACACTAAGACTCGAAACGACACGTGTATAGAAGCAAGCATTCAACACAAGCAATCACATGGCTCTCTATCCTGATTCTCTTTTCGAGTGCAAATCTTTTCTCTAAGACTTAACAAGCTAACTCATGCGGATCAAAATATGACAAAGATCGACCAATCAACACATAACATACACTGTTTTGCTATCACCAAGGTACCAACTTTCCAACAATGTAACTAGTACCCTTACTTCAAACGAAATCCCTTTTTTCACACAATGAACATAATTTTGAGTACAAGGATTCATTCAACACTCACGCTCAGAAGTAATTTCAAGTACAGTTAGTGTTCAATACCATAGTCTTGCCCTTATTTTCACTGCTTGGAATCTCCAAACTAGTTGCTAGGATCACTATAGGACTTTCTTAGCATGAAACGTAGGCTCAGGGTCAGGTGTAGTACATTTGGGTACTTTTTAGTGACTTTCTGCCCTCCTTGACATTACATTGGCTATTTACCTCTTCTTTGACCTATTTTTGGCATCCTTCCATTTTAATCTCTTTCCCTTATTTCTTTGCAACAATGGATGTGAATTTTTGACTTTTTGACTCTTATTTTTCACTTTCTTCTTTTTCTTTCACTTTCTCTTTATTTTATTTCTTTCAACACTTTTATTTTGCTTCTTTTGCACAAAGTCACATCCTCTTTCATACTTTTTCTCTTTTCAACACTAAAATCTTTTCATACCCCTTTTTCATTTGGTTTCCTTTTTCATAGCCACCCTCAACTTATGCATTTTGCATTAGTTAAGGTGCACAATGTCCGATGTTGGACCAGGGCCAAGATAAAGGTAACTTTTGGGCTTAGCCACCCTCAACTTAGGCTTTTGGCATAAGTCAAGGTGCACATGTCCAAGCAGGGACTGGGGCCAAGACAATGTATTTAAGGGAAGGTGAGTTAGCTGATTCAAAAGAATTGGTCAATTTTAGGCTCAAATATTAGGATCAAAAGGGAATAATGTTATTATTAGGTTAGATTATTCTAGGCTAAAGTGGACTAATTTGAACGGCCTATGATCACTTCCTAACTTCTAGCCTAGATTATCCTAGCAGGACCAACGGGGCAAGTTCTAGATTGGCACACAATTATCTAAACAATCAACCGTTCTCACACACTCTTGGCACATTGTCACATTATTAGGTTATCAGTTACCCAGTTCAAGTTTTAGCTTAAGTCATGTGGTCAAGTTGGTTCATTATCATGTCATACTAAGAGCCAACACATTCAACTCATTCTATCCTGCAGATTTGAGCACATATCACAATATTTTGGACGGGTATCATTTCTTCATTCTTGATTATGCCATCATGCTTCATTCTTTCTGATAATTCTACGCATAGAATCCTAACACATGTCGATTCAACAAAAATTTAAACAGTCTCTTGGGGAAAAATAACGCAGGCAAGAAGTCTCTTAGGTTACTCATACTTCACCCTATCACTCATAATCCATTTACCACACCCCCAATGAAATATGGTGCAATTGTCTCCAATGCACAAAGAGTAAAGAATAAAGGATCGGGTGAAGCAAACTTGTGGCGCATAGCGCCGAAGAACTATCAACAAGCGGGTGGGTCTGGTTTCCTGGAGCCCGCTGGAACAACACTTGGGCCACCCTCACTAGTGCCCACATCATCAAGTACAACACCCTCAGTAGTGCTATCAATCAGTCTAACAGCACCATCAGTGGTGCTCACATCATCTCGCACAGTGGCCTCAGTGGTGGGCCTAGAACTCGAGGCACCATGATTACCCTCACGAACCCTCTGCTGGTGCAATTCCCCATCTACAATGGAAACTATCCTAGCATGCTCATGTTGCTGGTGCTCTCGGTTCTTTTTTCGAGCCTCCTCAGTAGTGTTAGTGATGCGACTGGGGTGGGGCTTCTTTCCACGAGCACAAGTGAGCTCAGGTTGTGTTATGTACTCACTGAATAAAGCACCAAGCATTGTATCCTCAACTAATACATTAGGTGCAGGCTCTGGCTCATCTGTGGGTGCGGCAAGGATAGTATCAAGGTCGGCCCAGAGACTGTCCAACTCGGTCTTGATTGAGGAAAGATCTCTAACGGGGATTAGCTGGGTGAGGACTATCAACTCGAAGGCATCCAAGCTCTTATGAACGGTTTGAACCTTCTGGTCCATCATGGTCTCCATCCTCTTCTCCATTCTAACCTCAGGATCTGCAATAGTCCGTTGCATCCATGGCTTCACATGATGAAGCAGGATGGCCATCTGTGCCTCCGAATTCTGAACTCGAGCCAAGTGCACAACAACAGCTCCTGAATGCGGGGTGGATCTGGATGAGCTAGGGGCCCGACTAGAAGCTTGAGATGGGGAGGCTGGGGTATCATCAATGTGGGATGGAGGGGCAGGGTCATCACCCTTCATTTGCTCTACATCAACTACCAAATCTACTCCTAATGGCAGCACCTCACTCTTTGGACCACGTCGTGGAGCAGCTACATTTGTCTCATCCCGAATTAGGCCGATATCAAAGGTCCCATTCGCCTGTATCAAAGTGTCACAATGCCAGATAGGTACCCCAAAATCCCTGCATAGCTGAAAAATCATGCACGGGAATGGTATGGTGGTGGTGGTCCGGAATGCCCTCTCATGGATCTCCGCCAATAGCATGCAGGCAAAGTCAATCTCGAACCGAGCTACCAAGGCCGCAACCATCACTACTCTATCCCATGTAAGAGCATTATCAGCCATAGTGGGCAATACCCTTTTCAGCACCAAAATTCAAAAGTACCTGGACACCAAATTAAGGGTGGCCTTCCGAATACCCAAGCGCGGTGTGCTGACCCACTCCGCACGCTCTCCATCCACAGCTATGTGCCTGGCTAGCCAAAGTAATATGGCCTCCATCTGCTCTTCATTCCATTGGAATGCTCGACTCCTCACAATGTCCCACCGGTAGTCAAATTCGGCGATGTTTATTGCCCACCTGGTGCCCGGACCATAGAGGAATCGACTTATTGTGTTCTGCGATATGTCCACCGAAAAGCCTCAGACTAGAGTGAAAGTGAGAGGGTCCTGGGCTGTGGGCTTGGACCTCTTGTCAATAGATCCTCGGAGTATGGCAACATAGGAGGTATATAATTCTCTCACTATAGGTCCCAGGGTTCCGATCCATCCACTCGCATTTGTGTTTCTAATAGAGCTAGTGGATGTTGGGTATGGTGTGTAGGCTCCCCATAAGAAATTTGCACTCCTCAGTGATTTGCCAAGCCTTCACCCTCTTTTCATTCAACATTGAGGCGTCCATGTATATATTCCATTGACCCTCAACGCACCACCTATTAGGCTTCTCTATAACTGGAGCAGGGTCGTTGTTTTGTAGCACTTGAACCTCCCTCGAACTAGTAGTCTCATCAGACGAGGTAGCCTTATCATGTGATTTGGAACTAGTGGCAGAGCTGGAAGCAGGGGCATACTTAGAGCCGTAAGCAGAACCAGACTTAGAGCCAGAAGCAGAACCATCCTCAGAGCTGGAAGCAGAACCAGCCGGTGACCTGATCAGGGTGTTCTTCTCATTAAACTGGGAGACAGTGACTACATCGAAAACCACCTGCCGGCATTGATTTCGGGTAGCACGAGGTGTAGTAGGGGATGTCTGTATGGCCGGTGGAACATATGCGGGATCTTTCTCCGCATCCACGTCTTCATCAATCACCCAAAAAGTTGGCGCCACAGATTTTGTTTTACCTCTCTTTGTGTAGGTCACTTGTTTCTTAGGAGCCATGGTACCTGTGGACGTATAATTAGTACCAAAATAAATCAGTAACACACTCGAAATAATTTTAGAACTAAGAACGAACCAAAATGAAAACTGAAAAAAATTTGGGCAGTGACTGAACTCATGAGCTACGGTGGGTTCCTATGGTCTGTGGATGGATCCACAGTATGTAGGTCCCATCCTAGATCAGAGTACCAAAAATAGGGTTCTCTGATATGAACCATGGACGTGGAGAACGATCTGTAGATTGAACTACGGATCGTAGTCCACTGTCGTGGTTCAATACTTAGCAGATTTTTGTTGTGTGCAGACCCACAGACCTGATCTACAGTCCGTAGATAGATCTACGGTCCGTAGAAGGGGTCTCGTGAGTCAAGTCTGTGCCAGGTATCATATATGCTTCAATTTGAAACCCAATTTTACCAATTTCAACAATTTACCCTAGTCTAATCATGAATTTCAACACAATTTATGCTAGTTTGTCATTCTAAGGGTTCCAATTACTCAATGTTCAACAGGTATTGCATACGAGACTAGGAACCCTATGTCGAAACTTTCATTTAGACTTTTATTTCACTGATTTTACACATTATAAAGACAACACAATCATAATCTATCGTCCCAAGGGTGTTTATGGTTTTAGTTTAGCATGCATTTTCATACAACAACTAGCCAAGGTCAAGACCCAATTCCTCACTTTCTATAACAACAATGAATCAAAATTTCAAAGTGAAGGGAAAGTCTATTACCTTACAAGCAAAGGAAATGGGGTGATAGTGTGACGACTCTAGACTTCCAACACTTTTAGCTCACCTTTCGCACCGAACCCAGACACCGAAACCTCCTGGGGAATTTGGGATGAAGGGATTTCAGAGAGAATAGGGAATTAGGGATATGGGAAGATGAATGTTGAGTAATCAATGGGGGAAGAGTGGTAATATGGAGGGGTTTTAGGAATTTAGGGAGTTTAGAAATGGTTAGGAGGTAATTTTGGAAGTGGGAAAATGATTTGAAAAAGGAGGATTTTATTTAAAAGAGGTCCGGGTCGGGTCAGGCAGAACCAGGGTTTAGACCCACGAGACCCCGTCTACGATCCATGGGTCGACCTACTGTCCGTAGATGGGATCCGTAGGTCACTCTCACACTTAGAAAATTTACCTGGGATCTACGGACGCCATTCACGGTCAATAGATTGGTTCACGGACCGTCGATGGTTTTCTACAGATTTTGCTTTTCAACCATGCACATGTAGCAACCGTTAGGCCTTTCTTTTTACATTTTCTAGACACTTTTTAGACACGGACCCTATGCTATATCTAGCCAACACTAAAACAAAAATAAAGCACCTATCTAAAGGGATACAGAAAAACAAATAAACAAATAAAACTATCAACCTGAAAAGAAAAACTTATAGTTGGCTAGATTGTACATCTTGGGTTGCCTCCCAAGCAGCTGTTGATTTAACGTTGTGGCAAGACGCATGCCTCTTGATTACTCAGACTTCATCAAGATAATAGGCCTCAACAATATCTTGCATACTTTCTAAGTTTAGAAATGGTTAGGAGGTGATTTTGGAAGAGGGAAAATGATTTGAAAAAAGAGGATTTTATTTAAAAGAGGTCCGGGTCGGGTCAGGCAGAACTAGGGTTTGGACCCACGAGACCCCGTCTACGGTCTATGGGTCGACCTACTGTCCATAGATGGGATCCGTAGGTCACTCTCATGCTTAGAAAATTTAGAAAATTTTCCTGGGATCTACAGACGCCATTCATGGTCCGTGGATTGAACCACGGACCGTCGATGGTTTTCTGCAGATTTTGCTTTTCAACCGTGCACATGTAGCAACCGTTAGGCCTTCATTTTAACATTTTCTAGACACTTTTTAGACACGGACCCTATGTTATATCTAGCCAACACTAAAACAAAAATAAAGCACATATCCAAAGGGATACAGAAAAACAAATAAACAAAGAAAACTACCAAACCAAAAAGAAAAACTTATAGTTGGCTAGATTGTACATCTTGGGTTGCTTCCCAAGCAACGCTTGATTTAACGTTGCGGCAAGACACAAGCCTCTTGATTACTCAGACTTCATCAAGATAATAGTCCTCAACAACTTCTTTCACACTTTCTGCATTTCCAAGATAGATCTTAATCATTTGCCCGTTTACCTTGAACCTTGTTCCCTCACTGTTTTCAAGCTCCACCGCTCCATGTGGGAGCAGTTGCGTGACTAAGAATGGCTCGGTCCACTTGGACTTGAGCTTGCCCGGAAACAAGTGCAACCTAGAGTTGAATAGAAGCACTAGATCACCCATAACAAATTCTCGCTTTTCAATTCTTTGATCATGATACTTCTTCATCTTTTCCTTGTACAAAGCTGAACTTTCATAAGCTTTTAGTCGAAACATATCAAGCACATTCAAGTCACTCAATCTCTGATTTGATGCGGCTCCCCAATCCAAATTTAGCTTCTTTAGCGCTCACATAGCCTTATACTCTAACTTTACCGGAAAATGGCAAGACTTCCCTATACAAGTTGGTAGGGGGACATACCTATGGGAGTCTTGAATGCGGTGCGATAGGCCCATAGAGGATCATCAAGATTTCTTGACCAATCCCTTCTATTAGCATTCACAGTCTTTGCCAAAATCTGCTTGATCTCTCTATTGGACACTTTAAATTGCCGACTAGACTGCGGATGGTAAGGAGTGGCTACATTATGGCGGACGTCATATTTCTCAAGTAACGCCTTGAACAACTTATTACAAAAGTGGGAATGTCCATCGCTGATAATCGCCCTAGATGTACCAAATCTGGAGAAGATGTTCTTTTTCAAGAATGTGGTGACACTTTTACCTTCATTGTTGGAAAGCGCAACTACTTCCACCCACTTCGACACATAATCAACCGTAACAAGAATATACATCATCCCATGTGAACTCACAAATGGACCCATAAAATCAATGTCTCATACATCAAACAACTCTATCACCAATATAGGATTCATAGGAAGCTCTTGCCTCTTTGAAATTCCTCCTTCCCTTTGGCAACGATCACCAGAATTGGTGAAATCATGAGCATCTTGGTGGATGGTAGGCCAGTAATACCCACACTGCAAAATTTTATGCGCAGTCCGAATACCTCTAGTGTACTCAACATCTCGACCTCGGGCACACAACGACGAATAATCCCATCAACACAACTATGATACAAGTAAGGCTCATCCCAGAAGAACTTCTTCACATAATGCATGAACTTTTTCCTTTAGTGAAAAGACAAATCCGATGGCACCAGATCACTTGCCAAGTAGTTAGCAAAGTTTGCGAACCAAGGAATCAGATCATGAGAAGCAGCCAATACATGTTCATCTGGAAACACATCATTAATTTCAGCCCTATCACCAAGCTTTAGCATAGCTTCTTCCTCCAATCTAGACAAGTGATCGACAACCTGATTTTCTGTCCCTTTTCTATCGTTCACCACAAAGTCAAACTCTTGCAGCAACAACACCCATCTAATCAACCTTGGTTTTGCATTCTTCTTAGCCATCAAATACCTTAATGCAGAATGGTCAGTATGCACAATGACCTTAGTACCAAGCAAGTAGGATCAAAATTTCTCGAATGCGAAAACGACTGCAAGAAGCTCATGTTCAGTCATTGTATAGTTCTTTTGAGCCACATTTAGAGCTTTGCTAGCATACTAAATATGATGAAGAATCTTCTCTCACATCTGTTCCAATACCACACCAAGCGCCACTCCACTCGCATCACACATTACCTCAAACGATTGTCCTCAATCCGGTGAAATAATGATAGGTGCAGTAACTAATTTCTCCTTGAAATCTCCAAATGCTCTCAGACAAGCATCATCAAAATCAAACTTATACTATTTTTCGAGCAGTTTGCACAATGGATGTGTAATTTTGGAGAAATCCTTGATGAACCTCCTATAGAAACCTGCATGCCCAAGAAAACTTCTAACACCTTTACCAGAGATAGGTGGTGGAAGCTTTTCTCTTACCTCTACTTTCCCTCTATCAACCTCAATACCCTTCTCAGAAATTCGATGACCCAGAACTATCCATTCTTTCACCATGAAGTGGCACTTCTCCCAATTGAACACAAAATTGCACTCTTCACACCTTTTAAGCACCTCGGCCAAATGGTCCATACAACGATCAAAAGAGTCACCTACCACAGAGAAATCATCCATAAATACCTCAATAGTGTCCTCCACCATATCAAAAAATATCGACATCATACAACGCTTCAAGGTCGCAGGAGCATTACACAACCCAAATGACATCTGTTTGAAGGCGAAAGTCCCATCAGGGCAAGTGAATGTGGTCTTCTCTTGGTCTACCGGAGCTATGGAAATCTGATTATAGCCCGAATAACTATCAAGAAGGCAATACCAACACTTACCAGCAAGTTGATCCAGGATTTGATCCATGAACAACATACAGAAGTGGTCCTTTTCTGTTCAAGCATTCAATTCCCGGTAGTCCATGCATACTCTCAATCCAGTCACAGGCCTCATCAGAACAAGCTCGTTTCTCTCTTTAGGTACCATAGTAATCCCACCTTTCTTGGGCACACACTGAACATGACACACCCAACTACTATCTGCAATGGGATAAATAACTCCAACATCCAGCCACTTGATGATTTCCTTCTTAACTACCTCTTGCATAGGCAGATTTAGTCTTCTTTGGTGCTCAATACTAGGCTTGTGATCCGGCATAAGTTGAATTTTATGAGAACAAATACTAGGAGGAATCCCAATAATATCTGCAATAGTCCACCCAATAGCTCGCTTGAACCTCTTCAACACGAAAACCAATGCCTTAACTTGTGCCACATTCAAATCTGCCGCAATGATGACCGGTAAAGTAAAATCCCTCCCCAAGAATACATACCTCAAATGTGATGGTAGTGACTTAAGCTCCAATTTTGGATCCTCCTCAACAGATGGTCTAGCATGGGGAGAGTCACGATTATTCATGTCTAACTCCAATCTCTTTGGTTTTGAACGAAATTCAAACCTATCAAGTGCGGTGACCAATTCATCATAGTCTTTGATACCATCACAATCAAAGTTCATCATTACCACAGCTAGTGCTTCCACGCCCAACCTTTCTTCAATGGGCACCTCAGAACCACTCTCTACAATATGTGTCACCATAGATACTAATTTGAGCTCACAACTCTAGTTCATGGACCTAGAGATATTGAAAGTTGCCTCTTCATTGTTCAATCAAAACTTCATCTGCCCTTTCTCCATATCAATCAAGGTGCGCACAGTGGCTAGGAATTGTCACCAAAGGATAATAGTAACCTGAAAACCAATATCACAATCAAGTATCACAAAATTTGCTGGAAAGATAAAAGACTGCACTTTCACTAGTACATCTTGGAGCACACCGATGTTCTTCTTGACAGTTCTATCGGCCATAAGCAGTCTCATCGCAATTGGTTTTGGATGCCCTAAACCCAACTTTTTATAAATAGACAATGTCATTAGATTGATACTAGCTCCCAAATCGAACAACGCCTTTGTAAAATGTAGCAACCCAATGGTGCAAGGAACAGTAAAGGCCCTAGGATCCTTTTTCTTCTGCACAAGGGACCTTGTAGCAATAACACTACAATGTTGCAACTTATCATCATCTTAAAAACTCACGGCCCACTTTTTAGTTACCAAGTCCTTCATAAACTTCACATACCCAGACATTTCCTCCAAAGCTTCTATCAACGGCACATTGATGGAAAGATGCTTCAACATACTAATAAACTTTCGATATTTACCTTCTTCAGTCTTCTTCACTAACCTCTATTGAAAAGGAGGTGGACGTCTAGGCATGGGAACAACTTTCTGAGTTATCTTTGCTTCTTTCTTTGTTGCATTCTCGGGCTCTTCATTTACCTCAATCACATTATCATCTTTACTAACTACAACTCCAACCCCAGACGGCATCGGTGGATCAATGGTCTGCTTACCCCATCAAGTAGTGACTGCCATACAATGCCCATCATTCTTTGGATTTTGGATGGTGTTGCGAGGAAGTGTGCCAGGTTGACATGGGTTTACATTAGTTGACAACTGAGTCATCTGTAGTTCAAGATGCTTGATTGACACTACAAGAGCATCAACTTTTTGACCAATACTAGAAAAGTCATTTCGCATCTCCTTCACATTCTCATTAGTCACATCAAACCTCTTCATCATCTTCTGCATCATATCCTCAATACGTGACATATTACCTCTAGCTTCCCTATTACCAGATTCCCAATATTGAGGAGGGACATAAGGCCCAACCCAATCATTTATGTTGCCATAGTTGTTCTGGTTGTAGTTGTTTTCGCGATTGTAGTTCCCATCCTGGACATATTGACCCTCTCGATTGTAGTTGCCATAGTTCTGACCTTGGTTTCCTTGGCCTTGTCACCAATTATCCGTATTGGAACCTTGAGTGTTGGCTCAGAGACCCCCCCCCCCCAATCTGATCATTCACCGCATAAGTATCCTCTTCATAGTAACATTCCTCATCCGGTGGTGGCGTTCTAGTCAAATAATTGACAACATTTACCTTTTTAGTACCTCTGCTTACATGCTTCAACACCAACCCAGTTCGGTCCTCATCTGAGCCATCTCCTCATGAATATCATCGGTAGATTGGTTAGCTGCAGCTTGGACTGCAAACGTGTTTCTCCCGGTATCCAACTTTTTAGTGCTCCAAGCTTTATTATTTCAGGAAATCTTCTCCAGTTTCTCTGTAATCTTCTCAAAACTCCACTCACCATATGAACCTCCAGCGATAGTATCAAGCATTTCCTTACTATTGTCATCCGGACCTTGGTAGAAGTATTCTTTTAGCAATTCATCATCAATACGGTGATTCGGGACACCACTAATAAAAGTAGTGAACCTATCCCAAGAACTACTCATAGACTCTCTAGGTAGTGCTACAAAGTTGTTGAGTTTATCTTTGTGGTTCAGCTTTTTTGACATGGGAAAGTATCTTGCCAGGAACACTTCAGTTAATTATTCCCATGTGTAGATTGAGTTATAATGAAGCTCATTAAACCACACAACAGCATCACCGGTCAATGATAGAGGGAATACTCGCAATCCAATGACATCTATGTCCAAGTTCGGTCGACCCACACAACTTTTGGCAAACACTCCTCAACTTGGCTACGTACGCATATGGATCCTCCGATGCCAACCCGGCGAACAAACCCCTCGTGGTAAGCATATGCATCAAACTTCTAGTCACCACAAATGTATGCCCCAGAAGTAAATGGGGTAGGACAAGAGGTCCTTCAGATTAGCGGCATTAAAGTTGACCCTATAGTTATCGCGCAGTCTTGGTCCTGGTGCATCTTGTACTCTACATGCATCTCCCAGTAGATTCTCAGCTTGAACCTGATTATTCTCGTCACCAACCCTCGGAGGCTGCAACCCAACTCCATCACCTAAATTTCCTCTGATAGGATTGACTGGGACTGCTTGGTTATTCATTCTTCACAAAGTTCTGCTCAATTCTGGGACATAAGGAGTAAGTAGTTCACCTTGGCTCCGTGTACTTGGCATACACTAGAGTAGGAACCTGAAAGAAACAAAAACAAAAGAAAAAGTAAAATTAGGAAATATTTGACTAAAGTTCAATAATGTAGTTAAACTTGATCTAAAAGCCTTAATCCCCGACAGCGGAGCCAAAATTTGATACCCTTAAATTACACCTCCTTAAAGAAGTGTAAGCGATCGTTATCAAGTAAGAACCCAACTTGTAGGTTGGGGTCGATCCTATGAGAAATATGGTCTAGAATTAATTTCAACTTATGATTATATTCGTTTAGTCAACGTACTTCCGAAACAAGTAAATAAAGGAGGGCGGGATTTGTGAAACAAATTCTGAAAGTTATGTGAACAATTAGTAAGCAAGATTCAAACTTTTGTTGTTATCAAGATGAGAGAGAAACTAGGGTGTACGTTTTCCCCATAAGCTCAAAATGCGGTAATCCTAGTAATAGTAATCCTTTCCTAGTGTATTATATGCAAAGTGATAAGTTATGTATCTTTAATTCCTTGGTCCAACAACTAGAGAATTTCACCCCGCACCTTGGTCTGGCGACGTGTGTATAATTTACTAACCCTTACATTTACCTCATATTAGACATCACATCGTTGTATGGCTTAGTTTTTACCCTCGCACCAATCGGCATTAAACTATTAGATAGTATTACACTAAATCTATGTTGATAATTATTTTCTTATTAACTAGCTCCTTGGTCCGGCAAGTAGCAATAGGGCAAGTTCTGACGCATGTACTCATTAAACAGACTTCTAAACGAAAGAATTATCAATGCATGCAATAGCATTATTCAAGAATTACTTAGTTACTATTCATACATTGTTAATCGCTTATAGTTCCCACAACCCTAGTTGTGGATTTAGTTACCCATAGTAGCAAGAACATAATTCATATTTTTAGATGAAGAAATCATGAACTTACGTAATGAGAAGAATAAACCCAGAATCTCAACTTGAATTTCGAAGCCAAAATCTTCAAAATGAACTTAGGAAATCAAGAATTTCTAAAGTTGCAAGTTAATCTCCAAAGCCAAAAACTAGAACTAAAATAATAAAGTCTAACCCCCAAAATGAGGTTTACATGCCCTATATATAGAAAAACAAGTCCTAACTAAAACAGAAATGAAATAAGGAAATAAAATTTCTGGACGCGGTTGTCATTGACGAGACTGACCTACGGTCCGTAGGTCCCTTCAGTGGTCTAGGACAGAGGAAATTTTTTCAACTTCAAAATCATCAACTCTCAGAAGCATTTGACGACTCAGTAGGATGGACCGTGACTCGATCCACGGTCCTTGAATCACCTCTCCGTAATCTCATACTTAGTTTCTTCAAATCAGGTACTGGAACACCTCATATGAAGCATTTGACGGACTTGCAGTACGTTCAGTAGACCAAACTACGACTCGTGAATCCTAGTCATGGTTCCACACTTTGTCAAGAACTACCTCATTTCCTCTCCAAGCTTTGCCTATCATCTACGCCCTTCACCTATGGACCGTGAATGGACCTACGGTCCGTAGGTGGCTTTTTCTGCAGCATTCCTTCAGCTGTCTTCTAATTCCCACATCCAAACTTATTTCATGCAAACAAGATAAAAACACATTAATGCCACTATAAAATGCCTCTAGACACACAACTCTTAAGTGAAATGTATTAAAAATACCGTAAACTCACGGTATATCGGCTATGACCTTGAGTGTTACCGTGATACTCATATATAACAGATGAATCAAAGCCTCTTGCATTGGGCTTGACAAAATAGGGATTGAGAAGCTCAACCAATCTCAATTGTATTAATTTTCGTGAGAAATTATTATATGATTCCCCAATTGGGGTAAAGTTTTCTTTCCTACCTTGTTCTTCTGTATAATCTGTCCGCAGACATGGATTGTTTGATGCCTGAAAATTTTGTTATTGGGGGCGATAACCTTATGGTGCAGGTGCCCGCCATTGTTGGCACTGATGAGGTCTCACATATGCTTGAGCGTAAAGAACTACATATTGGGATGGGTAATAATGTTGAGGAGAATTAGATTGTTCTTGTTGGACTTGCACATAAGGGTGGTTCATTCCCATTTGAAGACCTCTCGATCCAGACGCCATTATGGACCCTTCATTTTTCTTTTTTCGATTTTCAAAATTACCAGACCAACTTTGTATTGCTTGTGTGGTATCTCTAATGGCTGCCTGACTTACAATTTAACCCGATTTATGCCGTTCTCTACCATTTCACTGATTTTAATTGCTTCAGCGAAAGGCTTTCACATTGCGGCAAGAAGGTAATGAAAGTAGTCAGGCTCTTAAGCCTTGAAAAAAACATCAATCAATTCATAGTCTTTCATCGGCGATTTGACTATAGCCGCCTACTCTCTCCATCTTATGGCATATTCCCTAAAGCTTTCAGATGATTTTTTCTTCATATTAGCTAGGGAATTGCGATCCGAAACGATATTGATATTGTATTGGAATTGTTGGACAAAATCTTGAGCCATGTTATCCCAGATATGTCAACGAGAAATATCTTGATAGATGAACCATTCTGAGGCTACACCCGTTAGACTTTCTCC
The DNA here is from genome assembly GCA_029582215.1 of Solanum sparsipilum. Taxonomy (NCBI): domain Eukaryota; kingdom Viridiplantae; phylum Streptophyta; class Magnoliopsida; order Solanales; family Solanaceae; genus Solanum; species Solanum sparsipilum. The sequence continues at coordinate 51,137 of JAKRZT010001464.1, forward strand.
AAAGTTAGCCATAAGAACTTGTTCTTTTCCTCCAACTCCCCTTAGCTGATTACAAAATCTTTTTGAATGAGCCACAGGGTCCCATGACCATTATACTTATCAAACTTTGGAGTTTTGAACCCTATAGGAAAGTGGACATCTGGAATCATGCATGAGTCCTTAAATGAGACTTTTGTGTCCTCCCAGTCCTTGCATATCCCTTATGTATTACTCCAAACTCCTCATTGTTTTTTGCAATTTCTTCCTATTCCTCATTCTTTGTGGTTTTCTCAACCTCGACGGGAGAACTTTATTGATGAGTGTGGTGGTAAGAGTTAGGAATTTTCAAAGTAAATTTAAGGGACTGACGTTGGTCGTATTGATATCTGGGTAAAGGATCATCGTTGGATTTTTCTACTAGTGTTGGTTGAGGAATTGTATTAGTTTGCGTAGTTGGCATGAAGAGTGGATTGTTCATCATAGGTGAATTCAACGGGTGTATCGAGGAAGTTCCAACAATATTAGATGTGTTAACGTAGTAGCCAAATCTAGGTGGATGAACTGGGTCGCTTGTTGAGACTTGGATAGGGAATGGCATATTCGCATTCAGGTATTCACGAATTGAAGATAGAGGAGCTTGCCCATTCACCCAAGCTTCATACATTTCGGCCGTATGTTGTCTCAACATTTTTACCTCTTCTACAGATACCGATTCTTGTGCAACCATTTGATTTTGCAGTTCATCATTTCCCGACTCTATTCCATCTTTGCGTGTCATTTTTGCTTTCCCTTTTGATCTTGTGTAATATTGATGAGATGACAACTCTCATCACAAACCAACCACCTTTAAAGTCTTTCTCTCATATATATATAAAAGCAAATGTGTTAGGGTACAATTTTTTGCGAATGTTAATCAGACGTTGTATGTTATGCACCTAAATTATTTCTATTTCTTTTTGGAAAGCTTTTATGTTTCATCTCGGCTTTAGACGACTTACTTATGTCTTTTAGTCTCATATTTTACGTATTTGAATATTTTGAACGCATTTTGATCGAACCCGTTGAGGGTTGCCTACGTATCATGTTTAACATGAATCAGATCATTACGTATATCGTGAAGAAAAACACGACTTTTATTTAACTAAAAAGAAAACATCATTCAAATTCAAAATGTTCTTAAAAAAATGACCAAAATAAAACATCAAAATACTAAAAAATTGCAACAAAACTCGACGAATGAAAAGAAATAACACTAAAAAAATCCCTCTCCAATATTTCTTGATCATTAATTGCCTCATAAGCTTGAGTAGACTTTGAACAAGGCTTTTGGTAGATGTGGGGCTACTTCACATGCATGTTGACCCAGGCTCTCATCACTCTGATGGAGATAACCACCATGAACGTCAATCAAGCTCTCTCTTAGTTGAAGAACTTGTCCTTTCGCCTCCTCCATATTCTCGTGACAATTTTGCAACCACTCTTGAGTAGTACTAACCACGTGGTTCAAATTCTTTTCATGTTTCTGAATCTCTTCAATTTGGTTATGAAGTTCTTCATGCCCTCCCATCCATTGGTTCGTTTCGGTCGCAACTTCTGCTTGATACGATGTGAAACACTTTGCTATGTCCCTCTCTCGTCCCATCGAAGCTTTTAACTGATCATGCAACCTAGCCTCTGTGTGCATTAACATGGTCTTCTCTTTCTTATAATCCTTCTCTTGTTGCTCCATAGTGCCTGTGACAATGCCCAAATCCTCATGTAAGGTTCAAATGGTGGATTGATGTTCTTTTTCAACCATTTTTTGAATCAACCTGACTCTCACTTCGAATATTGCATCACATTGGTCCAACTCTTATTTAGCATTCTTTAGGTCATTACTTAGGACATCTAGAGTAGACCTATAATTTCTTTCAACTTCAAGTCGAGCTTTCTTGATTCTAACGTCAATTTTCTCTTCTCGATTTATGAGCTCTCACACTGATCCTTTAGGCATTACTTTGAGGGGGGATTGATCAAAGAACCAATGGAGGTATGAGGGGTCCACTTCTCCTTGAATGTGATCGTCTACCATAGCTTTTGAGCTTAAAGTTGGACTACCACCCCAAATATTTTGAGCTTTTGATTCATGATTTTGATTTTCTGATGCCACATTCCATACGAAACTCTATGTATCCTCGGCCTTAGGTAAGATTTTTCTTTGTCCTACTTGGTGTAGCACTCGAAGGGGTATGTGTGGTTGGAAACCTTGAAGGCTTGTCAGAACAAAGAATGGACGATAGGAAGACATAAATATTACCTCACTCGAAGGTAACCAATGATAGTTCCACATAATAACAAATGCAATTAATTTAAGAAGATAATGTCTCCACGCTTTAACACCTCTTGGCAATTTGTCTACTATTTTCTTCATCCTAATTGGGTGGCTCATAATATAATTCGTCCAATCAAATTTGAGATCTGTCACAAGACGATGGCGATACAAGTGCTCTAGAAACCACATTTGCAATAATATGCTACAACCTTCAAGAAAGTCTTCTCTTTCTCTACACTTAGTCAAAGCACGATAAATATCAGCCAACATCATCGGCAAGATAGTGGATTTCTTTTTCTTCATCATAATCGTGACTATTCTCGACAGATGAATACTGATTTTTTCTATCTCTCATCAAAAAACCAAGGTTCCTAAAAATGCCACCATGAATGTTTCTTGTTTATCTTTCCCAAGTAGGGAGGTGTTACCCATTCTTTAGTTGTTTCCCGTAGTCGTAAAATCCTTCTTTTCTTCCATATTTTGAGTATAGAAATTCCAAGGAAACCCATCCATTAACAAAACACTCCATATGAGGATGTATGATATGCATTTGTTCCAAAAATTTGTTCCCGCTGACACTCCTTGGGGCTATGAGTGTTTTACTTTAGAGATCCTTGCTTAACCCTATGAAACCACAAAATTCATACAACGTGGGGATCAACTCAAAATTGCTAAAGTAAAAAAAATATTTGTTGAATCCCAAAACGGAATCAAGGCGTCGATCAAATCTCTGTCAGTACTAAACCACATGATGTCTGTGAGAAAACCACGATGTTTGAATATCTTAGTTCGCCTAAAATGATGCATATCAGTCCACCAAGCCATGATTAGTGGTGGGGTTTTATCCGTGATCATAAATGTTAGGGGATCATTGACCATTTCGACTACTTCATCTCTTGGCCTTTTATCACATCTCATAGATCTCATGATTATCTGATTGGGGAAAAAACTCGATATTTAAAACCAAATTTAACATATGAAATTTTGATCATTCAAAATCATTTCTCGGAGTAGTTAAAAAGGAAAAACAATATGAAAAATCACTCAAAATGCCTAAAGTTGTCACTCTTTCGAAAATGCCCTTTGTTGACTTTCCTTAGGGGAAGCTTAGGTTGTTTTCGGAGAGAATGACCGGATAAGTAGACAACTTTGACAAGTGAATCATGAAGAAGAGAAAGAAAAAGAAATAAAACAAGGTGGACATAAGCTATTTTTTAAACATTTTTGAAGACACAGACACACACACACACATATATATATAATGAAAAAAAATTAATTAATTATATTATATGTGTATACAAATATGCACTAATATTATTTTATTTTTTTCAAAAAAAAACTCCATGTTTTGATAAAAGCAAAAATTTGAGGTTATATATATATATATATATATATATATATATATTATAATTTTATTTATTTATATATTTTGAATCATTTGTTGAAAGTTGATAAAATAGACATATCTACTTTTAGTCAATTACCGTAAATCCGGTCAACATTTGGCATACTCTTCCCCATGATGCAACAAGTAGCACAAAAATGTATATTATGGTCTGAAGAAAAGGTACTTGTCCTAGACAGACCCGGCCCCTATGCCGAGTCTCACTAACTTAAATGCACATGATGCCGATAAAGTGGAACCTACTAAGGATTTCATTTCTAGTTTCAGTTCTACTAAGATTAAACTTGTGGAGAAAGGTATCTAGACTGGCTATAAAATAAGTGGACAACTCGAGTTAGAGAGTAGCAACATACCAGTAGCAGCTCTTTCCGACTTTGTGCATGGGTGCTCCCCATCCTAAACATGTGTGACTAAAAATTATTCACCATGGACCGAAGATCCACTGGCTATCTTGACAAAAGTGGGGTGCGCAGTCGCAATTCCTATAATAGTCTTATTGAAGACTCAGAGGGGTGTGTGAGAGAAGACATGTAACAACTCGTAAAACGAATAAGTGAAACTAGAGCATAATGTGTGTGTGTTTGAGTTGGTGTGAGGTTTAAGGGTGTTTAATGTTGTCCCGAGCCTTGGTTGAGGGGTTTAGGGGTAAAACGTCAAGGTATGACTCTCCATGAACCACCCTAGGGGTTACCCTAAACCTAACCCCTAAGATTCCTTGAAACTATAAAGTTGTCAAAAATGGAGTGACCTACGAAAATGGTCCATGCCCCATAGGTCCATCCATTCCCCATGGATAGCGTCTGTAGGTCAAGGGCCCCAAACCAAGCTGCAACTGTCACGACCCGGGAGCACCCCCTAGTCGTAACCGGTATACTCGACCTCGAAGAGGTCTAATACAAGCCTCTTAGCATTCATTCATCGCATAGACACAAAAAAAAAACCATAAGGAATTTAAAACTTTCTTTACCAAAAAAACATTTCATAAAAAAAAAAAAATATAGCAAGCGGAATACTTTCTAGACTTTATACATGATGTCTCAAAACCATCTAATACTTTAGAGTACAAATTTCGGAACTAATCCCATACACAACTTAAACAATACTAAAAAGACATAAAAGAACATATGGGGTATTGTCCCCGAATATATGAGGACTCACCAAGTCTTCATCTTCAACACTTATAAACCTATCAAATAGCCATGACATGTCATCATCTCCAAATCCCTACACTTTAGTCCAAAAAGGGAAAGAAAGGGGTTAGTACAATTAAGTACTAAGTATGGAAGCCATGCAAAAACATGCTAAAAGGGACGTTTATTGGAGAAGCATGCTTTTATGCCATTTGGTAAAACTTCATGAAAAAATACGAGTATCAGAGTCACAATATCTAACCATAACCAACATACAAGTCATTAACCACTTTAGCACATACTCCACACATAACCCATTCCTTCACCTTAAACCATCCACCTCAAGTAACCCTTGGACAACACTTTGTGCAATGTATGGATAGCGTCCCAT
>JAKRZT010001465.1:0-68066 GCA_029582215.1 Solanum sparsipilum
TCCCACGTGGCTAACAAAATCGATCATTGTTATCTTCTTTATTAGTTCCAAAGAAAGAACTTCATGAAATATAACATCATTGTCTCTACTTTCTCTAAAAAAAAATTATTATTTTCTCTTGCTTAAAACATAAATCGGTGGAATAATATTTTGGAAAAGATAACATAGTAAATTTTGTTGGAGAAAGTAGAAAAAATAGTGTTAGATTTTATGGTATTCTTTCTTTTGAGCTAACAACAAGATAACAATGGTGAACTTTGTTAGCCACAAAAGGTTCATAGTTAAATTTAACTTTTTTTTTTATAAATCTGTTAGGTTTAGAGTAAATGACCAAAATAACACCTTTTGTTATACATTAAGGATCATTTTAATTGAGTAAAATATATTAAGGACCACAACGAACATTTTTTGTTACACATTAAGAACTATTTCAATCAAGTAAAATGTATTAAGGACCAAGATTAAACATTACCCATACATTAAAGACCATTTTGATCATTTTCTTGATTCCTTTATCCCAATTTATGTGAGATTTTTTCCATTCTTAGATTTAAATGTAAGTATGTGTGTGTGTGTGTGTCTCTCTCTCTCTCTCTCTCTCTCTCTCTCTCTCTATATATATATATATAAATTTTGATGTCTAAATTCGAAATCACATTAATTGCAGAAATTAATTAGGTGAATGAAGAAAAAAATTCTTGAAATTGTCCATCATTCATTCAATAATAGAAGATTAGACCTTCATTTTACTTTAGTATTTATCATCCTAGATTCTATATAATATATACTATGTTCTAGTTCTAATGTTTTTTTTTTCTTTTTGTGGATAACTAGATGAAGAATGTATTGTCAACTTCAATTGTTGAAAAGTCAAATTTTGTCCAATTGTGGCACAATTTTTTGTATTAATTGGACCACCAACATGAACTATTTGACTAATTTTGAGTTTCGTCTCTCTCATTAGCAAGCCCAATACTAAATTTTGCAAATGAATATAAATTGTGTCAAATATGATTTACTCCCTCTCTATTTTATTTTGTTTGTTCTGTTTGACTTAATACAAAGTTTAAGAAAGTAAAAAATGTTCTTTAATTTTATGTTTTGAACATGATACGTAAAAATTTAAAATTGAAAAATTACAAAAAAATAATTAAAAATATTCTTTTTGAAACGGTCTAAAAATAATAGTAAGACAAAAACAATTGTTTGGTTAATTCACTAATTTTGCTTCATTTCTCGGACTAATCAGTTGGCATAACTTGTGTAATCATTTGATATCATGTATAATTTGTTACTTTGGTGACAAATAAAAGCTAGAAATGAACCTTTTTGTCAAAAGTTTAGAGATTACTCTTGTATGGTGTTAATATATAGTTGGTAGAAAAAAGGTTCGAATATGTCATCGAATTTTGAGAAAACATTCATTTATGTCATCTATTAAAAGTTTGGTTCATTTATGGCAATTCTGTTAGAGAAAAGGCTCATCCATGTCATTATTTGTTAACTGAAATGATATAGATGAGTCAAACTCTTAAAGGATAACATAGCATGGGTCTTTTCTCAAAGTTTGATGGAATATTTGATTCCTTTTCCTTTTAAAAATTATTTAATTTAATGACGTGACCGAATAATAATTGACCACGTGTAGAAATGGTTTTGCAAAATTGAAACTGTTTTCCATTAACAAATAATGACATGTATGATCCTTTTCTCAAACAGAAAATGGCATAGATGAGCCAAACTTTTAACAGATAGTATGGTTACCTTTTATCAAAGTTTGATGACATATTTGACTTTTTTTCCTTATTTGATACTCCCGTTGTCCTATTTACTTGTCCATTTTTTACTTGACACACCTATTAAGAAAATAATAATTGACATAGTGATTTAACCATTTTACCCCTATTAATTGATAGAATTTCAAATTACTTTACTCATTAAAAAAGGTTCTACTTTTTAAAAAAACAATAACTCTCTAAATAAATTGAGGGTATAATAGTTAAAAAATATTGTCTTTTTTTTTATTTGTCAAAAATAATCAATTAAAAGGGACAAATAAAAAATGACAGAGGGAGTAATAAAAGATACTCTATCTCTAATTACTTGTCCACTTTTGAATTGACACACCTATTAAGAAATCAATAATAGGCATAGTTAGTTTACCATTTTACCCCTATTAATTATGAAGTGGATGAATTAAAAACTTAATATTTTCAAGAAGTTCTACATTTTCCAAAGTAATTAATTGAGGGTATAATAGGTAAAAAAAAATTTGTCCTTTGTTGATTTGTCAAAATGGACAAGTAATTAGGGACAACTATAAAAGAAAATATGGACAAGTAATTAGGGACATATGGAGTAATTATCACATTAATTGCATAACTTAATTAAGTGAATGGAGGAATGAAACAAACTTTGAAATTGCCAACTACCCAATAATAGAAGGCTATATTCTGATTTAAATATTTATTTTTTCATCTTTTAGTTTATATTTTACATGGCTACTCTAGTACTCTTTCTTCTTTCTTTTCTATTTAGTTTTTATTATGTTTAGAGTTAACATACGGGGATGAAAAACATGATTTTTTCTTTGTATTTGTTTTTGTATCTTCAATTCTGTTTTGATGAAACTAGGGTTAGGGTTTTTTTGTGTGTGTTTGTGTGGATGAATGCATGCTTTTGCTAATAGATTTTATATATAAGGGAGTTTGGCCATGAAAATTGAGAGAATTTGAAAAAAAAAGTACTTTTTTTCACTCCAAATCATTCGCGAAAACTCAAAAATAATTAACTCCAATTCATATTCACAACTCTGATTTTCAATCATCATTATTCATTTTTTTTATAGTGAATAATGATGATTGAAAATTGGAGTTGTGTTTTTTTGTGAATATAAATTGGAGTTGTGTTTTAGTTTTTGTGAGTGATTTGGAGTGAAAAAAATGAAAACAACTTGAATTTTATGGCCAATCGTGTTTGTTTGTTGGATTATTTCTTCCTCTGCCACTGATATCAGTGGTAGTAGAGGAAGAAAAGAAATTAAGTTATTCATGAATTTTGAAATGATGTTATAGAATGAAATTATATAAAAAGTTTATTTTCTTGTAAAAAGTTGAATTTGAAATAAAGGTATAAAATTTGTAGAGAATCATATAACTAGTGGAATGAGTGATGCATATCAAGTTTGTTAGAATGTAGGCCTCCACTATCAGTCAATGGACCAGGTCCCTTGACACAACAAGAACAGGATTATACATGAAAGCAATAAAGTAAACAACACAAGCAGTTTACGTGGAAACCCCCTTGCTCAAGGGCAGTGAAAACCACGACCTGTACTAACAGTATTTCAATCCAACTCCATTCAACTCTAAAAGGAGCGATGATTTAGATTCCAAACTCTTGCAACCTAGGAATTTAACTCTAAATCCTTTCTCCCTCAATGTAGCAACTCTACTACAAAGAAAGAACTAAGCAATAACTTTATTGCCCACTAAACCACCCAACTCTAGATGATTTAGACTTCAACTAAGCAACAACTTTGTTGCCCACTAAACCACCTAACTCTAGATGATTTAGACTTCAACTAAGCAACAACTCTGTTCCCCACTAAACCACTCAACTCTGAATGACTTACATGATTTTTACTCAAATGAACAAAGATCTAATTCCTTTATAACACAGGAACAGATTTACAATGATAAGCACTGAAGTATAAACCCTAAGACAACTAAGACTCAAATAGCTCTATCAAGTCCCTGCTGTTCTTGAGGAAGATACTTGTTGAAAGGATGGTTTTTTCTTGAGTTCTTGAATATTTCAAGAATGCAAAAACTAAGGTTGTGTCTATTGAGAGAAACCTTATAAAATGATAAACGCAACCTTAGAGGCCATGCTATTGGCCAAGGACTCTGCCACATTATTTGGGAGCCGCGCACCAACTCCTGCAGGCCTACATGTGATAGAGACTGCAGTGTACTTTTTTCAGCTGTCCCTTTCTCGCATATTACTACCAAGGGATCAGGTCCACCTATAAGATACCTTTATTTTTCAAATAATCAAAACTCAAAATAATATTTTCCCCCTTTTTGATGATTACAAACACTATACCTCCATAATATTTTCCCCCTATCAAACACTATCAAACAATCTTCTCCCTATCATCAATACTAATAATCTTCCCCCTAATATCAATACTATCAATGCTTTTTTCCCTTGTGAACTAGCCAAATCTTCTATCTTATATGCAGCAAAGGCAAATCTTCTATCCTATATGCAGCCAAATAATTTCTCCCTTTTGGCATCATAAAAAAGGATGATAGTAAACCAGGATTAAGAGTAAGCCTGCAAGTAAAGATCATAGCCTATTGGCAACACAACATAACAGAAAAGCAGAGAAAGAAGAATGATCGACACCAAACAAGGATCCATTTCATTGCACAAAAGAAAGCATTTAATACATTAGATTTAAACTTCTAAGAGAACCCCGGGACACTGCCCACACAAGAACAAAAGGAGGAAATAAAAGAAAGGACTAGGAGAAGGGAGGCTTTTCAGGTAGGGATTGGATGACAAGAGTAAGTCGATCATTGGCAGCATCATGGGCTTTGATCAGCTTTTCTTGAAGATCAGTGTTTTGGGCCAAGAGGGTTGCATTCTTCACCCTCAATTCAGTGACTTCTGCTGAACCAGGTCCCTCTGTTTGTTCTTTTGCCAACTGAGCCTTTAGCAAGGCTATCTCAGCATCATTTTTGCTTACTAGCACAGTAATCTCCTCCAGTTCATGCTTAAGTTGACTTTGCTCAACCACTAACTGTGACTTCTTGCTCAGTTGCCCTGTTCTGCCTTCCATGCATTCACACTCAACCAACGTGTTAAGAGGAAAGACTATTTCACTGTTCCCACAGTACCTGCTACAAAGGGTACCTTTAAATGCTTGAACTCCTTGGTGATGAAGTAGCCATACCCCATGCCATGCTTGCCATTTTGCTCGATCACTGTTTTGTGCATATGTTCTAGCATGAGGGATGGAAGATTTAGAAGATCGAACTTGCAGAGTGCCTCCATCTGAAACAGATCTGCAGCTGAGGAAACTGTTCTTTTCTCAGATCTGGGAAGAATCACCTTGTTAACAAACTCAAACAGCAATATGTATTCCCCTTTTAAGAGTTTCTTGGGAATTCCTGCACAATTCATCTTTGGGAGTTTGGCACACTCATTGGCAAAGATGTTGATGCAATCTGTCCTACAACGGATCTGATCCCCTCTTTGGGCACTTCTAAGATTTCCCCAAATCATTCCTCATTCAGATGACACAATCTATTCCCAGCCTGTCTATTGAGGCTTCCATCCTCATTGAATTTAACATTGTAGTAAAATTCTCGCACTTGTTCCTCATGCATTACAGGAGATTGGGTCATGAACAAGTGGGTCCATGATTGAATTTTGACTGCATCAGCCAAGATGCTCATACCACGCATTCTGATGATCTCCGGATAAAAAACTTTTCCCCTCAAAATTTTTTGCATTCTTAGATTGTCGACAATATCCGTCTTGGTTTCATTCTTTGGCACTTTCTTTATTTTTGACCCAGGTCCCTTTCTGACTTCAGCTCAGGATTTTCAGTGGGTATTTCAGTATCTCGAGACGTTTCTCTTCCCCTTTTGGATCTCTCTTAGCCTCTCTTATTCTCTGGCTCCTTCTCCGTTTCCTTTGTTGTAACATCAACCTTTTTTACTAAACTCTTTCTTGATTAAGGTTTTCTCTTCTTGTTTCCTTGTCCCTACTTTCTTTTCTTTTCTGTAGTAGGAACGATATCCTCATACACAGTATCACTTTCTGAATTGACATTTGAAACGTCAACAAACCCCTCAACTGGAATCACAATTTTCTCTTCTCCAGTCTTTCTTCTTCTTCTTCTAATCTCAGTAGTATTGGCCTTACTTGTATTCATTGCGTCACTCATAAGTTTTTCAGTGGCACCCCTAGTAAATGGTTTCTTTATTGGTGTCTCCTCCACAACTTTCTCCATTCCTTTGTTGGTTATATGGACCATTCTTCTCTATATGGCCCAGCGTAGAGAAGAATTATCATCTTCATCATCCTCTGAGTCACTGGAGGGTAGTACTTTAACTTCAGGAGTTTTTTCAAATACGGGCTCAGTATCATCAAGAAGATTCTCTCCAAATCTTCTTCCTTCCTCATTTCTTACTCCTTCTCTCATTTCTGTCAGACTTTCCACAACTAAATTCTCACTTGCAGTGAGAATGTTAGATTCAGAGTACCCATTCTCGGGAATATCTCCCTCAAACAAACAGTCAGATAGCACAGATGGAGGATGACCAGGTTGAGATGAAGGCGCTAGATCATTTAGATCTATAGGCAACTCTAAATTAGGAGGAAAAAGGTTCAAAAATGTTGACTAGAAGAATGGTCGACACTTCTGTTGGAGAGGGAGCACAAGAAGAAGTGTAGAAGGCTACAAGGTCTATTTCAATAAGAGATTCCATCATCTGTTGAGATGAAGATGGTGATTGAGACATATTTGAGAGGAGAATCAGGGGGAATGAGAGAGAAAGAGATTGGGGTTTTTAGAAAAACTTAGGGAAAAGAGTTTTAAAAGTGTGGGAAGAGAATGAGAGGGAAGGAATATAAAAGGAAAAGAAATAGTGTGTCAGGTCCCTGATTAGACGCGTCGCTTGGACTTAAAGTTATGGGACAACAATCAGAATGACCGATGACTGACACGTGGAGGTCATACGGTTCTCATTATCAGTTTAAAAAATAGTGTATAGAGTGCTAACCTTTAGACAGGACCAGGTCCCTATGTGCAATTTGAGAATGTTGATCCCTGAATTGTTATGACCTTCCTTTATATGCAAAGGTACGCGATTGATCTTACCAAAGCAAGGCATTAAAATTAACAAGGATACATGTCCTCCTAATCATAGCCAATGAGTATTGGATGCTTTCGATAAAATCAGCTTAGTCCATTTTCATCATTCCCAACTTTAATTTATTACTTTCAAACCGAACCTTGCTCAGAGATTTGGTGAAAATGTCAGCAATTTGGTCTTTAGTCATGCAGTACTGCATACAAATGTTCCCATTTTCCACATTGTATCTCAAAAAGTGATGTCTCACATTTATATGCTCGGCCTTTTTATGTTGGACTGGATTCTTCCCCATATTGACAAAACTTGTATTGTCACACAATAGTGGAATGGTGTGAGTGAGAACTCCAAAGTCTTCAAGTTGTTGTTTTATCCATAGAAGTTGGGCACCACAGGAAGCAACTGCTACATATTCTGCTTCAGCTGTAGATAGAGCCACTGAATTTTGTTTCTTGGTTCCCCAGGATATGAGGAAGGAACCCAGTAAATAAGTCATTCCAGAGGTGTTTTTTCTATCAACTTGATACCCTGCATAATATGCATCTGCGTATCCAACTAGTTCAAAGAAGTCTCATGTAGGATAGAATAGAACCAGGTCCCTTGTCTTCTTTAGATATCTCATAATTCGCTTCGTAGCTTTCAAATGTGATTCCTTGAGACAGGCTTGAAATCTAGCACTCATGCCCACACTAAAGGCAATGTTAGGTCTACTTGCAGTCAAGTATAACAATGATCCAATGATACCTCTATACATGGTTTCATTCACCATAGGACCAGAATCATCTAACCTCAACTTTGAGTTGTACCCATGAGAGTATTAATAGGTTTGGTATTCATCATGTGGGATTTCTTCAGCAACTCCTTTATGTACTTCTCTTGACAAATAGAGGTTCCACTTGAAGTTTGCTTGATTTGCAATCCCAAGAAGAAGCTCAACTCTCCCATCATACTCATTACAAATTCACTTCCCATCAGTGAAGCAAATTCCTCACACAAGACCTCAGAAGTTGCTCCAAAGATAATATCATCAACATACACTTGAATGATGAGCAATTATTTGCCTCTTGTATTCAAGAAGAGAGTATTGTCTATTTTTCCTCTTTTGAAACCATTTTCCAGAAGAAATTTAGACAGACTTTCATACCAAGCTTTAGAAGCATGGTTCAGTCCATAAAGAGTATTATCCAGTTTAAGCACATGATTTGGATAGTCAACATCCTCAAAAATAGGTGGTTGCTTTACATATACCTCTTCCTTCAAGTAGCCATTCAAGAATGCACTTTTTACATCCATTTGGAACAGCTTACTACAAAGGCATAAGAATTCTCATAGCCTCCATTTTAGCTACATGAGAAATGTTTCATCATAGTCAATGCCATCCTCTTGATTATATCCCTGAACCACCAGCCTTAATTTGTTTCTTGTGATGATAGCATTTCCATCAAGCTTGTTTCCGAACACCCATCTGGTTCATATGACAGTTCTGTCAGGAGGTCTAGGTACCAAGTGCCATACTTTACTCCGGTCAAATTGATGAAGCTCCTCTTGCATGGAATTTACCCAATTAGCATCTTTCAAGGCTTCCTTGATACTTTTGGGCTCAACAATAGATATAAATGCTGAGAATGCCAACAGATTTCTAGTTTTGGATATGGTTTGCATTCCAAAATTCAATGGAGATTTGTGATTATCAAGAGGATGAGATATGTGAGGTCACCAGTTTCATCACAGATCAGATGAACACTTTATTAAATGCACATTGTTCCCTTGTTGTAGACTTTGTATGATTTACTAGAAGATGAATATCCTAAAAACACTCCTTCATCGCTTCTAGGATCGAATTTTCCTATATCATCCTTCACAATGTTCAACACAAAACATTTGCGCCTAAAAGCCCTTAGATAATTCAGCTTGGGCTTTTTTTTGTTGAGTAGCTCATAAGGAGTTTTTTTCAATAAAAACCTGATAAAAAAACATGTTGGTCACATAACAAGCAGTGTTGACCGCTTCAGCCCAGAATTTCTTAGGAAGAGTTGAGTCTATGATGATGGTTTTGGCAATGTCGACCAGAGTTTTGTTCTTCCTTTCAACAACACCATTTTGCTGAGGTGTCCTAGGAGCTGAAAAGTTATGATGAATTCTATTTTCAGCACAAAAATTGTCAAACTTTGCATTTTCAAACTCAGTTCCATGATCAGACTTGATCCCTGCAATCTTGCAGGTCAGCTTTGTCTGAATCATTTTGACAAAAATCATCAGCACATCATATATCTCATCCTTGGACTTAAGAAACATAGTCCAAGTGAACCCTGAATAGTCATCCACAACCACCAGAATATATTTTTCCACCTCTACTTTGAATCATCACAGGCCCACACAAATCCATGTGGATCAAGTCGAGAGGTCCTGATGAACTCACTTTCTTCTTTGATTTGAATGATGATTTGATCCATTTGCCTTTGACACACGCATCACATACCTTGTCATTACTGAACTTCAGCCTTGGTAAGCCACGAACCAGGTCCCTGGAGACAAGTTTGTTTAGCAAAGAGGAACTTACATGACCAATTCTTCTATGCCATAAGTTAGCATTTTCACTTTGGGCACTGAGACAAGTTAGATAATCTCCTTGAGCAATAAGGTTTGCCTTCTGGCTGTTAAAATCACCTCCTTTGTTGATAAGTTAGTAACAATGCACTTTTCTGATAGAAATCTGACCTTATTGCCTTTATCACATATTTGAGACACACTAAGAAGACTATATTTCAGCCCACTCACATAGTACACATTCTCAATAGAGTGTTCAACCGATTTTCCAATTCTTCCAACACCAAGAATATACCCCTTCTTTCCATTTCCAAAAGAGACACCTCCACCTTGAAATGTCTTGAGTGAGAGAAAGTTTTCAGTGTTTCTATTCATATGCTTTGAGCATCCACTTTCCATGAACCAGCACTAACTGCTACCTACTCCACTCCCCTGTAACAAAGATTATGTTAGACGTAGGAACCCATTTCAATTTGAGTTCCAAATAAGGAGATAAAGGCATAATGACAGAACTGCTTGTCCGATGAGGCAGAATAGTCTTTCTCATGTTAGAAGGTCTAGGAATGGAAGCAGGTCCCTTGTTCTGAGTGACTTTATATTTGGAGTAGACTAAAAGTTTTTCTTGAGGGCTTTTCCAAGCTGGACAATCCTTCTTCAGATTACCATTGCGACCACAATGAAAGCATAACAGATTGTCAGACACAGACACATACTTGCTATGAGAATTATGAGGAGGACTGATGTTTAAGCTTCCTAAACTCTTCCCGTTACTATGACCCTGACTGGTAATGTTGGAGAGTTGTTTTGAAGAGTTAGTCCATCTCAGAGATTTTTTTCAGTTCTTCTCTAAGGCGGATCGGGTCCCTTTCCATCTGATCATTTCTCTTCAAGGCCAAAGCAACTCTGGTTTCAACAATATTCAAGCTAGTTTATGGATCAATTTTCAAGTTGCTAGCCTTTCCCTTTCCTCTGCCACATTTCTCACTCACTGTCTTTAGTTTTTCTTTGAGTTCAAGATTTTTTGTCTCCAAAACTGTCAATTGTTCCTCCACAATAGACATATGATCAGCCAAGGCTAAATTTTCTTCATTAAAAATATCTAGGATGTTGTTCTTCGAGTCCTTTTCAATTGTTAACTCAATAATAGAGTCAATCAACATAGCAGCAAGATTCCTCAACTTTCGAACAGAGTAAACATTCAAGTTTTATTTAAGGTCAGAAAGGGTTACCTCTTCCTCAGCTTTTTCATCTTCAGATTTTGCCATGAAGTAAAACATGGTATAAAACACAGCTTCTTCGTCTTTAACAACAAGTATGGATGCATCATTAGGATGTTCTGACTCTTCTAATTTCAGTTGAGGAATCACCCCAGACAGCAAGAGCTTTCTTCACAACATAGTCAGTTGCAGCTTTTCTCCCTTTCTTATCAAGGATCGGGTCCCTTCTATTGTCTTTATCTCCTCAAGGCCTTGGGTAGTCTTTGATGAAGTACCCTAGCTTTCCACACATGTGACATAAGTCGTTTGCATTTGCAACCCTGCTAAAGTTCCCTCCTTTTCAAAAACCTCCATGTTTCATCACTATTTTCTGAAATCTCCTAGTGAGGTAAGCCATGTCCTTCTCTTCATCAGAGGTATCACCTGATGCCACCTTAAGAGCTAGAGACTTGTCTTTCTTTACCTCCTTCTTTGCCACTTCTTGATTTCTATTCATTTCATGTGTTCGAAGGTTTCCAATCAGGGAATCCATCGTCAGCACCTTCAGGTCCTTGGCTTCAGTAATAACATCTACCTTGATTGCCTAAGACTTAGGAACAATACAAAGAATTTTCCTAACATTTTTACTTGGGTGAACAGGTTCTCCCAAACAACGTGGCCCATTAGTGATGGAGGAGAATCTAGTATGCATGTCATGGAATGTTTCTCTCTATTTCATTGTGAATTTGTCATACTAGGTAGTCAACATGTCTACCTTTGACTCCTTCACTTGCTCTGTACCCTCATGAGCAGTCTTAAAGCAGTCCCAAATTTCTTTTGCTTATTCACAGGCAGAAATGTGATTGTACTCTTCCACACCTACACCACACACCAACAATTTCTTAGCTTTGTATTTTTTTCAATCTTCTTCATGTCAACCTCATTGTACTGTTGTCGAGTCTTGGGAATGACTCTAGTGATTTCTCCTTCCTTCACTTCTGAAGTAAGAACAAAGAACCCAACACTATGTCCCACAGATCATTGTCTTCCGCCATTAGAAAGTTATGCATCCTCGTTATCCACCAGCTGTAGAACTAGCCATTGAAACGAGGTGGCCTGGTTGATGTTTGTCCTTCTTTCAAGTTCAGTGGAGCAACCATTCTTCCACAGGATTCTCTCTTGGTGTTAACCAGCTAGAGAGCCACCACTCCGATACCAAATGTTAGAATGTAAGCCTCAATTATTAGTCAATGGACCAGGTCTCTTAACACAGCAAGAACATGATTATACGCGAAAGCAGTAAAGTAAAAAACACAAGTAGTTTACGTGGAAACCACCTTGCTCAAGGGCGGTGAAAACCACGACCTGTACTCACAGGATTTCAACCCAATTCCATTTAACTCTAAAAGGACCAATGATTCAGATTGCAAACTCTTGCAACCTAGAAATTTAACTCTAAATCCATTCCCTCTCAATGTAGCAAATCTACTACAAAGAAAGAACTAAACAATAACTCTATTGCCCACGAAACCACCCAACTCTAGATGATTTAGACTTCAACTTAGCAACAACTCTATTGCCCACTAAACCACTCAAATCTAGATAATTTAGACTTTAACTAAGCAACAACTTTGTTGCCCACTAAACTAATCAACTCTGATTCACTTACACTTTTGTTTACTCAGACGAACAAAGATCTAATTCCTTTATAACATAGGAATAGATTTACAATGATAATCACTAAAATATAAACCCTAAGAAAACTAAGACTCAAATAGCTCTATCAGGTCCCTGTTGTTCTTGAGGAAGACACTTCTCGAAATGATGGTTTTTGCTTGAGTTCTTGAATATTTTAGGAATGCAAAAACTGAGGTGTGTCTATTGAGAGAAACCTTATAAAATGATCGACACAACCTTAGAGGCCATGCTATTGGCCAAGGACTCTGCCACACTGTTTGGGAGCCATGCACCAACTCCTGCAGGCCTACAGGTGATAGAGACTGTAGTGTACTTTTTCCAGCTATCCCTTTCTCGCATATTACCACCAAGGGATCAGGTCCCCCTATAAGATCCCTTTGTTTGTCAAATCATCAAAACTCAAAATAACAAGTTTTTTTGGAAGATATTTCTTCCCTTTCCTTTTTCTTTTGGGTGCTCTTTCTTGAGGAGATAAGTATTAGAATGCCAAAATTTGATACATATGATATGTTGCCTGTGACTAGTTGTCATAATGGATAAGGGTGATGTAGAGATACTGGATGCCGAAAAGAATATCCCTGCTAGTGATGTCCTAGTGTCCAATGAGTCACCGATCAAGTACCAAAATGATGTTAAGACAGAAGACTTGATTGGCATATGAAATGTTAAGAACAAGACATATGATTAGAGTGATTCAAAGGGAGATAACTTGAAGAATGCTAGAAGTGAGATAGATAACCAGCTCAAATCCAAGAGTCAGCTAGAGGCACACGGCAATGAAGTCAGTGAGGACAAAAACAGTTCGCAAGGCCCAAAAAGTGCTAAGAATGTTGAATATGTAGAAGAGGAACTTGAATTATATGTTTTGTTGGAGAACAAAACACCTAGTATTGATGTTGGAACGGATGATATGGTAAGTGGCTATTTGAAGGTGACTGATGATGAAGTACAGAAGATTTATTAAAGAGAACTTAATGTTCATCAGAGTGAAAAAATGATCTATGAGGTCAATCAGAATGGTAATGATATAATCGTTGATAGACAAAAGGACCATCAAATGAAAACAAATACTACAACTGTTACCACTGATGGTTCTAGATTGGATGAGTTTCCAAAAGTGAAAATCAAATTTACTGTTTTTTTGGTGTTTTTCCAATAGAAGAATTAGTAAATTTGATTTTCACTTTTGGAAACTTATCCAATCTAGCACCATTAATGGTACCAGTTGTAGCATTTGTTTTCATTTGATGGTCCTCTTGTCTATCAACCATTATATCATCACCATTCTGATTGACCTTATAAATCACTTTCTCGCTCTGATGAACTTCATTCAGTTCTCCTTCATTAATCTTTTGTACTTCATCATCAGTCACCTTCAAAAAGCCACTTAC
Source organism: Solanum sparsipilum (assembly GCA_029582215.1). Classification (NCBI taxonomy): domain Eukaryota; kingdom Viridiplantae; phylum Streptophyta; class Magnoliopsida; order Solanales; family Solanaceae; genus Solanum; species Solanum sparsipilum. The sequence goes on from JAKRZT010001465.1 coordinate 13,723, forward strand.
CATATCATCCATTCCAGCATCAATAGTAGGTGTTTTGTTCTCTAGCAGCACATTTCGTTCAAGTTCCCTTTCTCCATTTTCAACATTTTTAGCACTTTTTGGGCCTTGTGAATTGTTTTTGTCTTCACCGACTACATTGTCGTGTGCCTATGGCAGACTCTTAGAGTTGAGCTGGTCATATGTCTTACTTCTAGTATTTTTCAAGTCCTCTCCCTTTGAATCACTCTAATCATCTGTCTTTTCCTCAGCATTGCTTATGCCAATCAAGTCTTTTGTCTTAACACCATTTTCGTACTTGACCGGTGGCTCATTGGACACTAGGACATCACTAGCAGGGACATTCTTTTCGGCATCCACCATCTCTACATCACCCTTATCCATTCTGACAACTAGTCACATGCAACACATCATATGTATCAAATTTCAACATTCTAATACTTATCTCCTCAAGAAAGAGCATCCAAAAGAAAAAGGAAAGGGAAGAAATAACTTCCAAAAAAATTGATATGCATCACTCATTCCACTGGTTATATGATTCTCTACAAATTTCATACATTTATTTCAAATTCAATTTTTTTACAAGAAAAGAAACTTTATATCTAATTTCAATCTATAACTTCATTTCAAAATTCATGAATAACTTAATTTCTTTTCTTCCTCAGCCACTAATACCAGTGGCGCCATAAAATTCAAGTTGTTTTCACTTTTTCACTCGAAATCACTCACAAAAACTCAAAAACAACTCCAATTTATATTCACAACCAAACACAACTCAAATTTTCAATCATCATTATTCATAATCAAAAAGTGAATAACGGTGATTGAAAATCGAAGTTGTGTTTGGTTGTGAATATAACTTGGAGTTATTTGTTTTTGAGTTTTTGCAAGTGATTTCGAGTGAAAAAAGTTCTTTTTTAAAAAATTCTCTCAATTTTCATGGCCAAACTCCCTTATATATAAAATCTATTATCAAAAGCATGTATTCCTCCACACAAACACACACAACAAAACCCTAACCCTAGTTTCATCAAAACAGAATTGAGGATACAAAAACAAACAGAAAAAAAATCTTGTTTTTCATCCCCGTATGTTAACTCTATACAGAATGAAAACTAAAAAGAAGGTCCTGCCGCCGACCAATTCACCGAAGAAAAACATCAAAACTTCATCCACATCTCAAATGTGTTTAGTTTTTTCGTGTTTTTCAAAAATAGAGCAACATTCAACAGATAAACAAGTAATGTCGATGAGTAAAAAAACTTACAGGAATCTATCAAATTCAGCAACAGGGAGAAATCTGCAATCAAAATCGGAGGTTGATGTAGCAAAGTAGCTTAACAAAGAAGGAAACGATCGTGAGCTTAACCCTCCAATGGCAGCTTTTGCTTCTTCAAATATTTTTTGGCACTAAGTAACTGAAGAGTGTGAGTAGGATATGAGTTAATTCCTTTGTCTTTATGTGAGACTTTTTAATAAAATAACTAAAATGGCACTTAATTTAATAGTAATGTTTTATTTTGGTCTTATATTTTAGGAATAGTTTCAATTATATATAATAAATTAGTAATTAGTTGATAATAAATATAGTTATATAATTACAAAAAACTATTCAACATATACATTGATTATATGCTATAGTTTCCTAAAGGTCATATAAAGTATATACTGACTATATAATATACCATAACTATATATGAGCTATGCATAGACTATACATTACGATAGACTCAAAAAACTAAATATATTTTAACTATATATGAAGTATACATTGACTATACATGAAATATACATTAACTATTCAATCTCGATCAACTCGAATTCACCTCTAAATAGTCTTAAATTTTAGATATGAAATCCTCTCGATGTTTCGATTCTTTTAATATATAATTCGCTCGAAACGATTCATGTTTGTAGTACTTCACATTTTAAAGAAAAGGAAAAAACAAATAAGAAGATGCATGAAAAGAAGAAAGAGTAGGAGCGGGGAGATATAAGGAAAAAAAGTTATTAATGGCGAAACTGGAAGGAAGAAGAACAAGAGTAGAAGGTTTGGCCAATTTTAGTAATTTTGAAATTTTAGCAAGATAAGGTACAAGTACCCCTTAGACTATGACTGAAATCTCATAGACACACCTTAACTAAACTAAGGTCCTATTACCCCTCCCCCAACCCATTTTTTTGTAATTTTATACATCTTTTTAGCTTACGTGGCATCGAAACATCTCCAACGCGCCTCAACTACGTAGAGTCATGGAGTATGCCACGTAAGCCAAAAGGTGTATCAAATTACAAAACAAATGAGTTTAGGAGGGGGGGGGGGGGTTTAATAGAACCTTAGTTTAGTTAAGGTGTGTCTCTGGGATTTCGGTCATAGTGTAGGAGCTACTTGTGCCTTTTCCAAATATTAGCTAAAATTTTGGTAAAGGAAATAGCCGAATGGTCATTTCTTATCACTTTTTCTATATTTTACTTGATTGAAATGGTTCTAAATAATAAAAGATGTTCATTTTCGTTGTTTTCCCTAAACCTAACAGATTTATAAAATAAAAAGGGAGAACTATCTAATTACACAACATTCCTGCCATATTTATTAATTGTCTCTATAGTTTGAAATTATTATATTTTGTCTCACTAATTAATAATTTCATATAAGATTTTAAGTAGATACACCTAGATACATATTTTTGCTACCAGATATACTGAAATATGAAGAGATACAAGCAAGAACATGAAGGAGGCGAGAGAGATTTGTCTATATATCTCAAATACACGTGAATCACACGAGATACATATATTTGATGTGATTCACATGTAATTGGGATACCGATACGTGAGCGAGATAGAGAATGACGAGTGATATGTGAGGGAGGTGAGCGAGATTTGTCTATGTATACTAGATACATGCGAATCCACTTGGATACGTTTTATCTAGAACAAATTACACTTAAATTTGATCTCACGTATCACGATATACATGTTTTATGGACGTATTTTGTCACACCAAAATTTAGTAAGATTCATAATATTGCAAACTAAGATGCATCTAAGTATTAATTTCAAAACTAGTAGAATTTTTGTAAGTTATCCAATGAAAAATGTGTTAAATTTAACTGTGGATCCCACGTGGCTAACAAAATCGATCATTGTTACCTTCTTTATTAGTTCCAAAATAAGAACTTCATGAAATATAACATCATTGTCTCTACTTTCTCTAACAAAATTTATTATTTTCTCTTGCTTAAAACATAAATCGGTGGAATAATATTTTGGAAAAGATAACATAGTAAATTTTGTTGGAGAAAGTAGAAAAAAATAGTGTTAATTTTATGGTGTTCTTTCTTTTGAGCTAACAAAGAAGACAACAATGGTGAACTTTGTTAGCCACAAAAGGTTCATAGTTAAATTTAACTTTTTTTTTTATAAATCTATTAGGTTTAGGATAAATGACCCAATGAACACCCTTTGTTATACATTAAGGAACATTTCAATTGAGTAAATTATATTAAGGACCACAACGAACATTTTTTGTTACACATTAAGAACTATTTCAATCATGTAAAATGTATTAAGGACCAAGATTAAACATTACCCATACATTAAAGACCATTTTGATCATATTCTTAATTCTTTTATCCCAATTTATGTGAGATTTTTTACATTTTTAGATTTAAATGTAAGTGTGTGAGTGTGTGAGTGTGTGTATATATATATATACCACCACACCGAGTGAGAGGGAGTACTGAGTAGGATTTACAAAAATCTGAATTTCTTCTGCAATTTCTGTCATTTCTTCTATTTTGCTATTCCTGCTATTTTGCTATTTATGTGCTATTTCTGCTAATTTTTTAATTCTAATTTAATTTTAATTTGGTATCTGAGCGAGAAGTTTTTGGGAAGTAACATTTAATGAGAAGACCTATACGTAGTACTCAAATACATTTAGAAACAAAAAGAAAGTTGGAAAGCTTATACTTAGAATATAAGAGACTAAATAGGACTAAAGAAGACAATATAAGGTTAGATTATCTAATAGAAATAATATCTAGACTAGAATATAAATTCATTACACAGCTAAAATCAAGACAGAGATAATATATGAAAAAACACCCTTTTTCTAACCAACTACGAATAAGATATTGGTATTTATATAGAGAAATACAAATAAAATCAGAGTGGTTAAAATTAAAACATACATTAAGCTTATATTTAAAAGTATTAGAAACAAGAGATTTAGTAGATAGACTCTGTAATCACGGAGGCCTATACTCAGTAAATAGACCAACACTAGTCAACCTAGAATTGTTAAGTGCTCTAATGTGGGAATTATATAGCATCGATAGTGATATCCAATCCGCAAATAATATAATAAAATTTCAGAGGAAAAGTATTAGTAAATTAGATATTCCGCAAGGATAAAATAGAAACTATAGATCCATTAAAACAATTAGAATACTTAGACTTAAGAATTTACCCTGAAAAGAAATACAGAATATTAAAAGAAAATTCAGTAATAAGGTGCAACTTCAGCCAAGGAGAACACATTTTACATTCAGAAGATAAGCAATATAATACTATAATAGATATTATAATAAACTTTAGTGAAAAAACACAGGAAAAGAAAAGAATATAGTAAGATTACTAGAGACAATAGAAATAACTCAAAATAAACATAAGAAGATATTAGAAAGGTTAGAACAAAACCTTGATTTCTTAAAATCACAAGAACTAGAACTAAATAGAAAAATCCAATACTTGAACAATAAGTTTAATATAGAACAGATACCTACAAAGGTTGAAATAGGAAATCTAATAAAGACCATAACAGAAAAGCCTAAAGAATTAGAGATAAAAACAACTGAATTAGTTGTAAAGATTACAAAACAAGTAGAAATAGTAACTACCGAAGTTAGTGAATTAAAAAAGACAATACAACAACGAGAGGACAAACTCCTTTCATGAACGACTTATGCCAAGATCCATCATACACTAAAGCCTTAAAATTTACAACAAACATCCAACCAGATCCACAAGGACTGTCTGATCACCAACCTGCAAGTAAATCAGATCAAGTAATTATTAGATAAAATAACACTATAATAGCACTACTGTTAGAATTAAATAAAAAACTAGACAAGATAACTAAAGAAAAAGAGGTTATAAAAGAACAACTTAAGAACTCTAAAATAGAAGAATTAATAACTCAATTAAAAAATATTGAAATTACTCCACCTAAAGAAAGACCAACATAGTTAGAAAATCTCAAAAATGGACTTTCTTTCAGGTAGAAGAACAATAGTCGAAGAAAGACCACGAGTAAGTTTTTCTGATAATCGAATAGGAAATAGCTTTATATCAAGAATATTAACACGAAATAAACAAATTCAGGAGTTAAACCAAGTAATAGATATAGATAAAGACCTAAAAATATTCCAACAGAATCAGTTGAACTTACTTAACCCAAAGATATTATATGATACAGGATATTTTGCGAGAAATAATCAGCTATATAGACATTATAGAGAAGAACAAATTCCGGCTATAGAAAAAGAAATAGCTACTATGAATCTAGTAAACCCAGAATCCCTACGAGGAATAATACATAACAGACTGACATTAATGCACATGGGCTTAATAGTAGTAGGATTAAAAGGATTAACCAGAAAAAATCTATGAACTAAAGTATTAATAGTAATATACGATGATAGGTGGTCTGACTTAAAGAAATCCATTATAGGATTAACAGAAGTAGATATGACCAATAATGGAGAAATATTTTATATTAGCCCGGATTTTATGATTAATTTAGGAGAATTCGGAAAACATATAAAATTAAGAATACAAACTAAAGGTTACGAAAATATATATGAGAGTGAAGATGAAATAGAAACAAATTCTATAATAAGTCAAAAAGAACTTATGGAATCCACTAGTTCAAGTGCTAGTCCATTCCAACGAACTGCCCAACCACATACGATAGACACAAGTACAGGAAATGTACCAAGAAGAAGAGTATTTAGGGTAAATTCAGACACAATAACTGACAATGTAAGACCAATGGGTAGAAGGATACCTATAGAAGAACCTATTAGGTTACAAGAAGGGGGAAAAAAAGGAAAAATATTAAACATAGCAGCACATGATCCTCAAATGTGGAATGCAGTAATAGACTTATGGAAAGGAATAGTAGTAGCAGACTATATAAAAACATACCAAGATGCAGACGCAGAAACAATGTATAAATACATGGAAACCTTTCTAGGAGAATCTGCAAAAGCCTTATGGGAAGCATATAAATCTAACTTCCCACAAGAATTCCAAGCGTTGGTAAATATGAGAGCAAACCCATATAATTTTACAAATAAAATACATAGTCTAATTACAGGGGAAGACCCAAATAGTGGTTAGTAGTATTACAAAGAAATGTTTTAATAAAACTAGAACAGTTAAGCATTACAAGTTGGTTCCACATAAAGAACTTTCTAAAAGATTATTATTATTACTACATAATTAGTGGAATTTCTTTTGATGAAGAACTAGGGAAGAAGTTATTTAATAAATTACCAGGAGCTTTAGGTAAACAAATAGAAGAAAGATGGTATAAAAGAAACGGAGTAATACGAAACCCAAATGGTAAATGGTCCATAGAACACAAAGTACAACATATATATAATGGAAATATTAACAGAAAAATGTACAAATATACAAATACAAAAACAACTAAAGCAGAATGAAATGGGTTTCTTTAAAAATGTTATTTATACAACCCAAAGTTATGATAAAGAACAAAGTAAATCAAAGAAAAGATACAAGAAGCGTCGACCCTACTATAATCAGCAATATAATAATAATAAAAGATACTATTTAAGAAGGTCTTCAGCCAGGAAGCCATATCTAAATAAAGATAGACATGTTAGAAAATATAGAAACGATAGGAACTATAAAAATAAGCTAGAATGCTTCACATGTGGAAGTATAGAACATTTAGCAAATGTATGTCCTAAAAGAAATAACAGTAGAACTAGAAACTCGCAATTAATAGAAGATTTTCAAGAAACGTTGATTAATGTTGATGAATACATGTCAGATAATGAAAGTATATATTCAATAGTAAGTGTAGAAATAGAAGAAACAACACAGTCTATTAAGTCAGATTCAGCTAATGAAGAACTAATAAATGAAATAGGGTTAGAATTAAAAAATATAGACTTAGAAGAACTACAAATAAGTACAATAATGAATATTTCACAAGAATGTACTTATGAGTTTGAAAGAAATAAAGGAATAGATACTACCAATATGTTCTATGTAGATGGTATCCAAGCAGAGAAAAAAAGGCAAAATGTAAGTTTTGCTATGCTGAAGGATGTATCACAAGCATAGAAAATTTATTAAAAATAAAAGTAAAAGAAGGACGTGAAAATAGAGATATAAGTAATGATACAATAAACTTACGAATAATAACATTAGAAAGTAGGATAAATGAACTAGAACAAAAGGTAATGTTGTTAGAAAAAGGAAAACAAAAACTTGAAGAAAATATGACGGAATCAGTACAAAGAACAGAAGAACGGGGGATGTGCAAAATATCTGCCCAAGAAGTAGAATTAATGAATATAGAAACTATGGTAAATCATTATAAGAATTTTATATGTAATGAAGATAAAAAATTCACCACTATTAAAGTACGAGCTAGACTCATAATACAGGATATTGAGTTAGAAACCGTAGCATTGATAGACACAGGATGTATCGGTAGTATAATAAACAAAAAGATTTTACCACAAAAATTAATAAGAACCTTAGACAAGCCAATTGCAGCAATGCAAATGGATGGAACGTATAATACATATCAACATTATATAGGAAAGACGCAGGTAAGTTTTATCAATACATGTAATGAATTTTATAAACCAATGCACACACTTGATAGGATATGGGTACGAGACCTTAACATAAATGTAGATTTTGTATTAGGATTAAAATTTATGACACAAAATAATGGAGGAACATTAATTACAAGAGATGGGGTAATATTCTTTAAACATCTGATATATACACCAGTACAAACTATGAAATTTGAAACAAAAGGAAGACAAGCTACGATATCTCCAAACACTTCCGAAGAAGATAGCTTACAGACATGTTGTAAAGACTGCAAAAATAAAAGTCAATGTTGTAAAGACTACAAAAATAAAAGCCAATGTTGTAAAGACCATAAGGAACAATACGAGGAAGAAGAAGAATATGATATAAGAGAAAAAACTTATACTTTAATAGAAGTAGAAAATGAATTCTATAATTTTCAAATAGGAATCGATAGGATAGGAACAATTAGAAGTCCTAAAGACTTGGACAATATAGTAAAAATATTAGACGAAATGGAAATAATAGGGGAGAAACCTTTAAAATATTGGGAAAATAATAAGGTAGTATGTAAATTAGATATCATAAACCCTGAATACATGATAAAAACAGTTGCTATTGAAGCAACTAATCAAGACTTAGAGGATTTTGGTATACAAATAAAAGAATTACTAAACTTAGGAGTAATAAGAAGATCTACGTCAAAATATAGGTCAGCAGCATTCATGGTAAGAAATCATAGTGAGATAGTGCGAGGTAAAGCAAGAATGGTAATTAATTACAAAAGACTTAATGATAACACTAGAACAGATGCATATAAATTACCAGAAAAAAATGAATTAATCAATCGAATCCAAGGAAAGAGGGTTTTTAGTAAATTCGATTGTAAATCAGGATATTGGCAGGTAAAAATGCATGACGAAAGCATAGAATGGACAGCATTCACTCTCCCTGAAGGACATTTTGAATGGTTAGCTATGCTATTTGGGCTAAAAACTACCCCGCCAATATTTCAAAGAAAAATGGATAATATATTTGGAGACTATAAACGATTTATCTTATTATATGTAGATGATATCTTAGTATTTAGTAAAGACATTAAAGATCATTTAGGACATCTACAGACAGTGTTTCGATTATTTGTGAAAAATAGAATAATAGTAAGTAAAAAGAAAATGGAATTATGTAAGAACCATATAAAATTTTTAGGAGTAACATTAGGAGAAGGAAAAATTAAATTGCAACCACATATAGCGACAAAAGTATTAGATATGCCTGATAAATTAGACAATACAAAAGATTTACAAAAATTTCTAGGATTGGTAAATTATGCTAGAAATGGTATTAAAGACTTAGAAAGATTAGCAGGACTATTATACTCAAAAACAGGTAGTAAAGGGCAAAAACATATCAACACAAAAGACATAAAATTAGTAAAACTAATCAAAGAAAAAGTTAAAAATATTTCCGAATTAAGCATACCACTAGAAACAGATTATTTAATAATCGAAACAGATGGCAGTTTCCAAGGATGGGGAGCTGTGTTAAAAGCTAGACCAAATAAATACAGTGATAAGACGGAAGAAAAGATTTGTGCTTATCAAAGTGGAAAATATAAAGAAAAAGGAAATATGAGTAGTATAGATGCAGAAGTTTTAGCAATAATATATGGCCTCAATAGTTTTAAGTTATATGTTTTAAATAAAAATGAAATATTAGTACGGACTGACTGTGAAGCCATAGTTAAATTTCATTAAAAGATAAACCAAAAAGCTAGTAGTAAGAGACGATGACTAAACTTTATGGATACTATATCTATTTATCTAAATGTTATTTTTGAATATATAAAAGGAAAAGATAACAGTCTAGCAGATCAGTTAAGTAGACTAAATATAAAAATAACTTAACTATACATTTGTTTTCAGTATGAGACCAACCAGTTCACTAGACAAAGGCAAAGGAGTAGCATCAGCATCAGACACATACACTCAAACTCTATTAAGTAATATGAAGTTTAGACCTCAGACAACATCAATAGAAATGATGGACCGTATGTACTTCGGTAAGCATAATTTAATATGTTACCCAAATTCAAATTTATCTTTTAGAGAACTGCCAGAGTGTGTGTTAGATAAACCTCAAAAATGTTTAGCAGACAATTTATGGATGGTATACAATAAGAAAGATAATAAATATTTTATAGCCTCATTAAATGCATTATTTCAATACTTTACCGACAAAAGTAGAGAGAACAAATTTAAATATTATGTGATAATACATGGTAAAACTAATGGTATTTTTCAAACTTGGATAGAAGTACTAGACTCTATAAATAGAGTTAAAACTCCTCTTTTTAAAGGTTTTAATGATTTTACTGAAGCATTAGATTATGCAAGAGGGATACTTGGTCTAAATTACTATATCTCTCCAGCCCTCAGACAAAATCCACAAAAGACCCCGCAATACAATATCCAAAAAGACACAGATAAAATAATCTTCTGCGGCCACTGTTCTTCAATGCCGATGCCTTCAAGAGACTAAATGCAAAGGTAGAAGCTTTACTCCAAGAAAATGCTAAACTAATGGAGCAGGTAAAATTATTCAAAGGCAAAAACTCCATTCAAAAGATTCACACCAGTACACAGACTTCAGAAGTGAGTTTTCCATCTCAAGATAAAATGGATTAGCAGGGCGTACATTCCCCAACGAATGCAAAAAGATCCACTGTATCGGATAATAAAGATACAGCTAGTCCGGTTCAAACGGTAGCCGGTAAAGACACCTCAAATCCGTTTATGGCTGTTACTTTACCAAAAAGTGAAGATGAAGGCTCTTCATCAAGACGAAGGTTACCCAGATCATTTACTCAGGTAGAGACAATAACAAAGAAAACTATGCTTCATAAAAAGAAAAAAAATGATAAAATAGAGAGCATAATAAAAAAGACTTTAGAAAAGTTTTTCCAACAAGGACAGGATAAACATGTAATTGCTACACAAAATTCAGATCCAAGTGGAGACAGATTGGTACCAGATACAGAACGTATAAATACAGAATGAGACAGAACTAATACAAGCTCAAGGAGAGACAGTTCGGGTAATAATATAACCAGATCCCTAAGTTTCGGAGAAGAAGACTATGAAGAACATTCATATTATCAAGATGCTAAAGATCCTAATGAAGATGATGATTTAGGAATGGGTTTTGATTCCATAGCTCTGCACAACCTTGATACCTGAAGACGAACGAAAGAAGAACAAGACAAAACAAGGCAAAGACAATAGACTACAGTAGGAATAAAAGTGTGCCATGTGGGTATGCCCACATTTGTCGTGTGAGTGCTTACTTTATCACTATCCTCTAAAGAGGAAAAAACTGATAGCCACGCGTCAAAGTCCGTGTCAATAAGTGACAATAGTGCATGTGACGATGGGGCCCAAATGTGTACCCAGCATGTATTATTTGATCTTATCTTCAAAAGTGTCGGCCAATTTTAGGCCACTACTTTTTATCCCACTATCTTAGTGCGTCGGCCACGTTTGGCCATTAGTATTTTTCCACGTTTGGCCACTAGTATTTCCCAACCTCTATAAAAAGACACTACTCCACACTAAAGGGAAGTAAGAAAGAAAAACCAAAGATAGAAAAAACACACAACATATTCCCCTTGCCAATGTTCTGAAAAAACCTCTCCACTACTCAATCCAAATATCTCTAAAAAACCCTCTTGTAATATTTAGTGTGTGCAAAAAGTTTGTTTTTAAGTGTGTAAGGGTCAGTCGGGGTTCCCGAAAGGGAAACCTCTCTCTGTCTATATCATGTAAGTCTCTTATGTTTTCCTGTATTTTTCCCTAAAAATAATTATGTAAATTATGTTTGTATTCAAGTTATGTTAATATGTTTTTATTCAAGTTATGTTAAGAACTACCCTTAGTATATGATTATGCAACGATGGATTAACCTGTAAATTCCTAAGATGTTTTAAAGGCCTTAAAAAGTCCGCAGAAATCCCAGGACGTATTGTGGCCATCTCCGAGGTGGGGTTAAAGAAGAAGTTATTAAGAATACAGGTTAAAAGAAAGAGATGAACGGGGTAGTAAATTTTAAAAAAAGGAAAAAACAGGTTAAACTCTGAGGTAAACATGATAGGACACCGAGTGAGAGGGAGTACTGAGTAGGATTTACAAAAATCTGAATTTCTTCTGCTATTTCTGTCATTTCTGCTATTCTGCTATTCCTGTTATTCTGCTATTTCTGTGTTATTTCTGCTATTTCTACTAATTTTTTAATTTTAATTTAATTTTTTAATTTTAATTTTAATTTTCATGTCTAAATTCGAAATCACATTAATTGCATAAATAAATTAGGTGAATGAAGAAAAAAATTCTTGAAATTGTCCATTATTCATTCAATAATAGAAAATTAGACCTTCATTTTACTTTAGTATTTATCATCCTAGATTCTATATAATATATACTATGTTCTAGTTCTAATGTTTTTTTTTTCTTTTTGTGGATAACTAGATGAAGAATGTATTGTCAACATCAATTGTTGAAAAGTCAAATTTTGTCCAATTGTGGCACAATTTTTGTATTAATTGGACCACCAACATGAACTATTTGACTAATTTTGAGTTTTGTCTCTCTCATTAGCAAGCCCAATACTAAATTTTACAACTTTATTTTGCAAATGAATATAAATAGTGTCAAATAGAAAAACTATAGAAAATGGCAAACTCCATTAAATATTAAATTAATATAGCTATAGTATACTTTATTTATATTTTATGGATATATTTAATTATTAAATAGCAAATAACACTTTACACGCATAAAACAAATTCCCACTTTTCACGCTTTTTCCCTAGTTCCACTTTCAAAGCGTTTTACCCCACTACCTAGTAAAAAAGAAAAAGAAAAAGAAAAAAAACCATTACCCATTTTCACCTCTTTCTAGGTTTTTACTTGAAATCCCTCCTTTCTCTCTCTCTCTCTTTAATAGGTGACATTTTGTCACGACCCAGACCGTCGTGATTGGAACGCCCACTAACCCTCTGGTGGGAGAACCATTACTACAACTCAACTAAGCAACTTAAAGAAAACTAGAATATTTAAAGATACGGAAGCAGGTTTAAATGACTAATAAAATATGGAGTTCCCATAAACTCCGAAAGTTTAACAAATCAACTAACATAACTATTGCGGAAACTCAACCCCTAGAACCTGAAAGTCATTGTACCAAAACTCTGTAAGCCAACCATTCTAAGGAAAAGGGGTGCAACCCCTAAACTAACATAAGCAAGCCTAACTAAACAGTCTGAGTCCAAAAAGATTGGACTGAACAAGGAAGGATCCATGGCAGCCTCGAAGAACTGGCTCACCCTTGAATCTGGTCTTCAATCAATGATCCTCTAGCTGAGGTCTATTAGTAGCCGCCTGAAGATGCCCTGTACTCAACAAAGAACGAGCAAGTGTAGTATCAGTACGCAACCACAGTGTACTAGTAGGATCACGCGGCCACCCCAGTAAGCAAAACATCGGCAAGCAATTATAACATGGTAAACACACATATATACAGAATACATAGATCAATTAACATTTCTGGAGTAACATACAGTTCCCAATATCAACGACAAGAAGACATGAATGTAATATTACAATGGTCCTCTCATGGAACCCACACCCAAATTGTTAGTGTGTCGAAACATGACATCCGATCTAATATACATGTATCGGAACATGACACCTGATCCAATATATGTGTTAGAACGTGACACCCGATCCAATATATATGTCAGGATGTGACACCCTATCCAATATATATGTCGAAACATGACACCCGATCCAGTCATCACAACAACAATCACAATCACACCATAATGACCAACACTCATAGTCATACAATCAAATAATTGGTTTCATGGCAAGTAATTGTTCATATATAGTCATTTGCATTAGATTTTATTCACATTCCCTTATTCACATACACACATGCATACAATGAAGAAATTAACTGGCATATATCACACAAACAGGAAATCAAACTATCACATACCTCAAAACCAAGCTTGAATCCTCCTAAGACACTTGAGCCTTCCTTTTCTAGATTCTTTCAGCCTGTTCTTGGTTTAAATAGTTAATTAATGCAATGATCAATAAACAAGGCCTAATCTACCCGAATAATAATCAAACTATGAATCTTAGGCCAAAACCAAGATCTCAATACTCAATTAGGAATTTTTCCACTATCAACTTCAGGCCAAAACCCTCCCCCAATGATAATTACCCAAGCTTCTAATTTCCAGGAATAAAAATATGGATTATGGGATTAATAATCTTACCTTTAGCGCTAGAAGACGTGGAAAACTGTCAAGAACCTGCTCTGGGTTGTCCTTTAGCTCTCAAGAAAGAAGTTTTAAAGAAAATAACGATTTGGGGTTTTTCCCCGACTTAACTCGCGACTGGCCCGCAACGGCGGACCCCATCTTTCCATAGTGGCCCCTGCCTAGTAGAACTAACCCCGCTCTGGCGGTTTGCACGGATACAGAAGCTCAGAATTTGAGTTCCAAGCTGAAGAAATTACAATCATTTCTAGGACTAGTAAACCAAGTAAGAGAATACATACCAAAATTAGCAGAAAATTTACAACACACCTTTAAACCTTGACGTTCTAAAACTACCTTTTCACGCTAAGATTAGTTTCGGGAGTTCTACTCAACTGAATTCCATTCTGTAGAGCTGTACATGCTCCTTAACGTCTTGGATATCCACTCATATGATCAAATTCATAATTAAATGCCCCATTCATTACCAGATTTCCCTAGACCTTACCTGACTCGGATTTCGTCCAAGTCTGGCCTAGGCTAGAAATTCCAAGTCACTTCTCAAAAGTTTTATGGCCCAAATTCTTTCCTCATTGCTTTTCCATAATGACGGGAACAGGTTGTTACAATAGATATGAATGTACCCATCACTTGTCCCCGAGTGATAAACTAGGAGAACTGGCAAAAGTAGAGTAGTATTTGAATCATCGAATAGCTGGGATACTTGTCTCGCATGTCCTTCTCGGTTTCCTAAGTAGCTTCCTCAACTCGACGATGCTTCTATTGAACTTCCACGGACTTTAACTCATTGGTCCTCATGATACTTCTTCAACATGTACACATAGAACACTGGATGGACTCCAAATAGGCTAGGCGGTAAAGCCAACCTATAAGCCACTGGCCTTACACAGTCAAGAATCTCAAATGGCCTGGTGTATCGAGGACTAAGCTTGCCCTTCTTGCCGAATATCATCACCCCCTTTATGGGTGACACTTTTAGAAGAACCTGCTCACCAGCCTGAAATGTCATGTCTATTACCTTACCGTCTGCATACTTTTTTATGTCGACTCTGGACTGATAGAAGCTTAGCTTGAATGTTTCTCACGTTATCTTAAGCATCATTCACCAAATCAACCCCCTATGGGTTTCACATCTCTAGCCTCAAACCAACCAATTGAATACCTACATATCATGCAATGCCTCAATGAAGTCATATCAATACTCGAGTGATAAATATGGTTATATGTAAGCTTAACTAACAACAAAGGCGATTCCCAATAACCACCAAAGTTGATTGTACTCACGTCTGCAACATGTTATCAAGGACCTTATCACAATCATCAGGACGAATCCTTTCTCACATAAGCATGATAAAATTCCAAATCAATACTCACTACAATTAGAAGTGAACCTAAACCAACCAACACACACTCATCATACCCGAACAATCAGAGTTCTTAACAACATCTCCATCCCACAACATAAATTCCCATGAGCTAAAGTTATAAAAATTTGATCTTTAGACATCAGATACTCATCGAGGGATATGTCCAAGCATACAAACCCCCTAACAACACTATCAAAATTATAGATTTAGTAATTGTAGATTACCCTTAAGAACAGTAGAATTGGATCCAATGATCCCCACATTCTACCGAGAGAACATCGTAGGATCGGTACACCTGATCCACCCACCAAAGTGAAAACACACGTGAGCATAGCTAGTGAATCATACTCACAACCCTGTACAAAATGAAATAGATGGTCACATAAGAATTTATGGAATAATTATTGATTAGAACTGAAGGTTTTCTTCCAAAAAGCCGATACCAGCCCTTTCCATTCAATTGACTCCACATACTCTTCACATCATTCCATTGAAGCCCACACTCTCAATACTAACAACCATCATAAACACTCTGACAATTTACCTTACTATAAACTAACACTTTTAAATGAAAACCCTTCTTAGGTACTTAACAATCAACAATAATAAACTCTACGACTTAACCCAGGTATAAGTCCTTTTAATTGCTTAAAACTTGATACAATTGATCATTTCTCACCTTGCCAATTCATACCTTGACAAAATATATCACCACGAATGCAGACTTACAATGAAAAATCTGAATTGTAAACTCAATCGTATAACACAATCCCCTTATCTATCAACATTAGCTTGTACCTTGAAGATTTTTATGACTTCATGGATCTTCGCTTATCATTGATCGCATATCCATCGATCTTACAATATCCTTCGTTAAAAATTCAATCGTACTCATTACTAAACTCAAAAACAAAAACAAAACACTTATCATCACACTCGAGCTAATGTTTGTACACTCTTTTCTTCAGCCTTTTTCCATTAGTTTTTAACCCATCTGATATACCCGTGACACTATTACCATAGCCACAACAAATTAATGAATTCACGCATCTCTGAACACAATTCTCTACCCCTATGAAGATACCTCTTTAGCCTTGGCAATTAAATAATATATTATTGCTCTCGCTTCTCTCTAAAGGCTGCACTACATCCCACTATTTTTTTCTTTATTATGACTCTAGCTCTTTTAAATTCTATTCGAGCGGTGTCCCACCATCTCTTAAAACCTTCCATACAACCACGTCACTCACCAAAACCACAACCTTAGATACTCGTAAGTCGTAATTAATATACAAAATTCGCTTAACCAACAATCTTATTATATAGTTGCATCCCATCACAATACATCACGAACTCTTATTACCATTATGCTCAGTTTGCCCTAGCTATCACTATGAAGTCAACCTTTTCGTCGACATGACACCTCAAACTCAGGTATACTCATCAAATTCAAAGGGCTAACCCAATGTTATACACACTTTCTTACTAAAATCTTCAATTTCCTTCACCCAAGTATACTCAATGGGACTTTCTTTATCCATAATCTTGTCATTCTAGTATCAATCCACTCCTTTATGGCTTAAGATAAAATCACCAGTCCTCATACTACCATCCTTCTTCTTAAATAACAAGATATGAGCACCCCATGGGAAGCACTAGGACGGATGAACCCTTTATCAAGAAGGTCTTGGATTTAAGCTTTAAGCTCTCTCAATCCTGTCGGAGCCATGTGATAAGGAGGAAATGAGATGAGGCAAGTGTCAGGTTCCAAGTCAATGCAGAAATCTATATCTTTATCCAGAGGCATACCAAGCAAATCGGTAGGAAACACTTCCTTGAATTCAAACACTACAGGAATAGACTCAATAGAGGGAGGCTCAATATCAACCTCCCGAATATGAGCCAAATATGTCAAACACCCCTGCCCCACCAGTTTCCTAGCTCGCCCAAAAGATATGACTTTAGCTGGCTTAGGCTTGTTCACCTCTTCGCACTCTAATTTTTCCCTACCCGAGATCCCTAGTGTCACAGACTTAGCATTACAATTAAGCAGAGCATAATAGGAGGACAACCAAGTCATGCCAAAGATTATATTGAAGTCAGTCATATCTAAAATAACCAAATCAGCCCAAGTCTGAAAACCCATAAACAGAACAGGACAAGCACAATATACCTAGGTGAATATGACTAACTCTCCAACTGGGGTAGAAACATGGATGGGGCCATCAAGCACATCACAAACCGCATCAATTCCCAAGGCAAACTGAACTGACACATATGAATAAGTAGAACTCGGATCAAACAAAATAGTAGCTATTTTGTCACAGACAAGAATAGCACTTGTGATCACTACATCGACACCTCAGCCTCAATCTTGCCCGAAAAGGCATAAACTGAGCCATGTCATCTTGACGGGCAACCTCTTTGTCTAGCGGCACTACTCCCCTACCTGCATTACCATTTCCCTGGCCTCCACAGCCTTGTTGATTTCCTCCTCATATGTCTAGGTTCTCCACAGTTGTAACACATATAATAACTAAATCAAGTAAGCATCGCTACTATTGTAGTAGTCGTATCATGACCTTCTTTGATATACACTCACTCTAGGAAATCGCAGTAGAGATTCTAATCTCAATTGTCACAACATAATTTCATCATTTACTAAGCAGCCCATACATGTTATGATAACAATACTAAATGCATTTTCCAAAGTAATGGTGTTCATTATCTAGTCGTCCTTTACAAAACTTCTTGAATGTTGTCACCTTGGCAAAGTCTTCCGACTTCACCCTGTTCTACCTCTGTCACAGAATCAACCACTTCCTGGAAAGATTTTGCTAAAGCAGCCACCTATAAGCTTAAATCTGCAAATCCGACCTTAATCCCTTCACAAAGTGATTAATTTTCTCTTTTAGACTAAAGCAAGGTGGAGTACCATATTTGTATAAAACACAAAAAAATTGCCTTAAAGGTTGCTCTATATTCAAGAACTCATCTCTCCTCTTATCCCTAATAAAATCAGGGTATATACTTCTCCTTAAAAAAAGCTATAAAATGCTTCCCAAGTCATGAGTAGTGCATTTACATAGTCAGCACTCAACATGAGACAACCACCACATTTTGGTATCTCCCTTGAACTGGTATATCATAAATTCAACACCAAATTGCTCTACCGTATCCATCTTATGAAGCAGATCATGACAATCAACAAGAAAATCATAAGAATCTTCA
This sequence comes from Solanum sparsipilum, assembly GCA_029582215.1. Lineage (NCBI taxonomy): Eukaryota > Viridiplantae > Streptophyta > Magnoliopsida > Solanales > Solanaceae > Solanum > Solanum sparsipilum. The sequence continues at coordinate 32,527 of JAKRZT010001465.1, forward strand.
TATTCAATACCCATGAAGAATGAAGGTTTCAACCTTAAGAACATTATAAAAACCTCATGTTTGTCACTAGTCATTACATGCCCACATTGAATCGGGGAAACATGTTTATTTGGAAGGACGCATCCTCTCTTGCTAGTGTTTGTGTTACCACTTCTATTGCTCTAGTTCTGACCATAGAGTGAAGAAGGAAAAATACAAATTTGTATCACCTAGGTACCAATTGGATTCAAGTAATAGCACGAAGAAAGAAAGAAATGAGTTTTCCTAAAGTCCTATATCCTCTCGAAGAAAAGTACATACGTCTCCATACCATTCCGCAAAAGTCTACTAGACACGTTTTGGTACAATGAGATCAACAAACATAGGACTCTGATACAAACTTTGTCATGACTCAGACCATCGTGATTGGCACCCACACTAACCCTCTGGTGGGAGAACCATTACTACAACCTAACTAAGAAACTTAACGAAAACTAGAACATTTAAAGATACGGAAGTAGGTTTAAATGACTAATGAAATATGGAGTTCCCATAAACTCCAAAAGTTTAACAAATCAACTAACATAACTATTGCGGAAATTCAACCCCTAGAACTTGAAAGTCATTGTACCAAAACTCTGTAAACCAACCAATCTAAGGAAAATGGGTGCAACCCCTAAACTAACATAAGCAAGCCTAACTAAACAGTCTGAGTCCGAAAAGAGTGGACTAAACAAGGAAGGATCTATGGCAGCCTGGAAGAACTGGCTCACCCTTGAATCCGGTCTTCGATCAATGATCCCCTAACTGAGGTCTATCAGTAGCCGCCTAAAGATGCCCTATACTCAACAAAGAATGAGCAAGTGCAGTATCAGTACACAACCACAGAGTACTGGTAGAATCACGTGACCACCCTAGTAAGTGAAACATAGGCAAGCAATTACAACACGGTAGACACACATATATAGAATACATAGATCAATTATCATTTCAAGAGTAACATACAGTTCCCAACATCAACAACAAGTACACATGAATGTAATAATCACAGTGGTCCTGTCATGGAAACCACACCCAAACTATTAGTGTGTCAGAACGTAACACTCGATCCAATATACATGTATCGGAACGTGACACCCGATCCAATATATGTGTCGAAACGTGACACTTGATCTAATATATGTGTTGAAACGTGACACTCGATTCAATATATGTGTCGGAACATGACACCCGATCTAATATATGTGTCAGAATGTGACACTCGATCCAGTCAGCACAACCACAATCACAATCACGCCCATAATGAACAATGCTCATAGTCATACAATCAAGTAATTGGTTTCATGTAATTGTTAATATATACTCATTTGCATTAGATTTGATTTGCATTCCCTTATTCACATACACGCTTGCATACAGTGAAGCAATTAATCGGTATATATCACACAAACAGGAAATCAAACCATCACCTACCTCGAAACCAAGCATGAATCCTCCTAAGACATTTGAGTCTTCCCTTTCTGGATTCTTTCCGCTTGTTCTTGGTCTAAAATAGTTAAATAATGCAAGGATCAATAAACAAGGCCTAATTTACCCGGATAATAATCAAACTATCAATCCTAGGACAAACCCAAGATCCCAATACTCAATTAGGGCTTTTTCCACCATCAACTTCAGGCCAAAACCCCCCCGCAATGATAATTTTCCAAGATTCTAAGTTCTAAGAATCGAAATACGGATTAGGAAAGTAATAATCTTACCTTTAGCGCTAGAAATCGTGGAAAACTGTCAAGATACTGCTCTGGGTCATCCTTTAGCTCTCAAGAATGAAGTTTTGTAGAAATAACTATTTTGGGATTTTTCCCCGACTTAACTCACAACTGGCCCGCCACGACGAACCTCATTCCTTCATAGCAGCCCAACCTTGGCGGAACTAACCCCTCTCTGGTGGCTTGCACGGAGACCGAAGCTCGGAATTTGATATCCAAGCTGTCATTTCACAACACACCTTCAAAACATGAAGTTCTAAAACTACCCTTTCACACTAAGATCAGTTTCGGGAGTTCTACTCGCCCAAATTTGATTCCGTAGAGTCGTATAGGCTCCTTAACGTCTTGGCTATCCACTTATGTGATCAAATTCATAATTAAATCCCCCATTCATTACAAGATTTCCCTAGACCTTACCTGACTCAGATTTCATCTAAGTCTAGCCTAGGCTAGAAATTTCCAAGTCACTACTCAAAAGTTTTGTGGCCCAAATTCTTTCCCCATTGGCTTTTCCATAATGACGAGAACAGGTCGTTACACATTTTTTTCAATGATTTCAGAAATTTGTAAAGAAAATCTCCCAAAAGATATTCACAACAATCCCATTGATTTAGATATTTGTCTTTTTTTGAATTTAATGTATTTTTATGATTTGCATTTGTTTAAAGCTTTCTATATATTTGTTTATATAATTGCATAGTACCTCTATTTTTTATTAGAGTTTTTGATAAGGAAAAATTCAAAATTCTTCTCAAATGACGGATTCAAAGAGGACTAAAAGAGGTATATTCCATATAATGATCAATGTTTTTGCAATTTTCCGTCTAATCTTTGTATCACTCAAGGACAAGTCAACAATGTAGGATCGACGACTAGAATGGCGGAAGAAAGTAGATCTAAGAATATACATGATCTTATTCACATGCAAAACCTTCCTCAATTACAGAATACAAACATCATCAAGTGCAAGGATACAAACAATGAAAAGAAAATGAAAACAATAGGCTCTTCGTCTACAGTAGTGAAGTCAAAAAGGCTGATGAAGATCAACTTGTGGATGAACAACTTCATGAAGATAAAATTGCTTTATGTGCATATGTATTCCATTGTTCCCTTTCTGTCACGACCCAGACCGTCGTGATTGGCACCCGCACTAACACTCCGGTGGGAGAACCACTATTATAACTCAAACCAAGCAAATAATCTAAAAACTAAGGCATTAAATCAAACACTAAGGAAATAAAAATAGAGTTCCCATAAACTCTAACAGAAGTCTAATAATAATAACTAACAATGCGGAAGAATAACCTAGAACCTGAAAGTCAATGTACCAAAACATCTAACAAATGATCCAAGTCTAAACAAGAAGGGATACAACCCCATACTAATGAACTAACTAAAACAAAGGTCTAAGTTTGGAAATGGTGGACATAGACGAAATAGAATCCCATGGCAGCCCGGAAGAATTGGCTCACCCTTGAATTCGAAGTGACGATCACTGATCTCCTAAGCGACGGCTGTCAGTAGCCGCTTGAAGGTGCCTTGTACTCAACCAAAAATAAGAGCAAGTGCAGAATCAGTACACAACCACAGTGTACTGGTAGGATCACACGGCTATCCCACTAGTGCAACATAAACAAGTCAAGACAACAATATAATCACATGCATAGATATCAACATATACAACATTATCAACAATTATGAACAACGATAGTTTCACATTTTATATCACATCATTGGTCCTCTCAAAGAACCCAAACTCAAATAGTTAGCATGACAGAACGTGGTAATCAATCCCATATTTATGTCAGAACGTGGCAATCGATTCCATATTTATGCTGGAATGTGGCAATCTAATCCAAGTTAGTTATACCGGAACGTGGCAACCGATCTCATTCACACACCACAATCACAATCACAATGTATATTCTCACAATCATACAACAAGAGGTGATTAATCATCATTCATTATCTCAGTTACAACAAGTGTGATCAACATTGCAATGTTCATATACATACGAGAATCATAGTAAATCAACAACAGGCATACATCACACAGTCATAGAATCACAGCCATCACCTATCTCAAAAAAATCTTGAAACCTTAAGAAATTTGATCATCCCCTTTTTGGATTCGTTCCGCTTGTTCTTGGTCTACAAACAAACAATATAATATGGGAATCAATAAACAATCATTAACTACCTGGATTACTAATAATTCTATGAACCCTAGATCAAACCCCTGATCCCAATAATCCAAATTAGGGTTGTTTCCACCATATAATATATAACAATACCTTCCCCCATCAATATTCACCCATTCTATTACGTTCTACGGATCGAAAATGGATAAGGGGAGTGAAAAGTTTATCTTTAGCCTCAAGAATGGTGAAAATGAGTAAGAATCACTTGGGGGTTGTTCCTTAGCTCTAAAAGTTGAAAAGTGCCAAACAAGGTCGTCTAGGGGTTTATTTACGATTTTAAGTCACGTTGGTCCCGCTGCAGCGGTCCTCACCCCGTTGTAGCGACCCCGCCAAAATGACCAGAACCCCCACCCCAGCGGCTTCCGCGTAACAGTGAGCTATTCATCTTTCGTCTACGATTTTGAGTCTCGTCGTACCCACCACAACGACCATCACCCTACTGCGGCGGCCAAGCTAGAGTGGCAACTATCTCGCCAAACGGAACCAGAGAGCTAATTAAAAGAATTCCAAAATCCCATTTCACAACACTCCTCTAACCACGATGATCAGAAAATACCTTTTACATTAAGATCAATTTCGAGAGTTCTACTCACCCGAATTCAATTCCATAAAGTCGTACGGATTCGTTAACGAGTTATCTAACCACTCATGTAATCAAAACCACAAGAGATCCACCCGATTGTTGATACACTAAAATTACACCTCATAAGCGATCGTTATCAAGTAAAGAACCTAACTTGTAGGTTAGGGTCGATCCCACGAGGAAAATGGTTTAGGCTTAACTTTAACCAGCAATTATATTCGTTTAGTCAAACTACTTCTAGAAACAAGTAATTAAAAAGGGGGGTTTGTGAAAAAAATTGTAAGAATTCAGTAAGTAATCAGTAAACAAAAGTCAATTTTGGTTGTTATCAAGATAAGAAAATTAACTAGGGTATACGTGTTCCCCACAAGCTCATAATGCAGTAATCCTAGTAATAGCAACACTTTCCTAGTGTACTACATGCAAAGTGATAAGCTAGGTATCTATAAATCTTTGGTCCACCATCTAGAGAATTTCACCCCGCACCTTGGTTCGGCTACGTGTGTATAATTTACTAAACCTTACTTTTACCTCATATTAGACATCACATCAATATTCTGCTTAGCTATTACTTCGCACCAATCGACACTAGACTATTAGATAGTATCGCACTAAATCTATGTTGATAATTCTTTTTTTGTTGATTACCTCCTTGGTCCAGCAAGTAGCAACAAGGCGTGTTCTAACGTTGCACACTGTTAAAAATACTTTTAAACGAAAGAATTATCAATGCATGCAAAACCCTATTCAAGAATTTTTTATTTACTATTCATACTTTGTTAATCGCTCATGGTTTCCACAACCCTAGTTGTGGAGTTTAGTTACCCATAATCATATGAACACAATTCATTATTTTAGATGAAAGAATTATGAACTTACGTAATTGAGAATAACAAACCCGAAATTTCCACTTGAATTATAAAACCAAAACATTCAAAACCCACTTAGGAGATCAAGAATTTCTAGGCTTGCAAACAAATCCAAAGTCACAAAGTAGAAATAAAGTAATAAAGTCTAACCCCCAAAAATGAGGTTTACATGCCCTATATATAGAAAAATAAGTCCTAACTAAAAAGGAAATGAAATAAGGAAATTAAGTTCAGGTATGCATCTTCATTCCACGAGAATGACTCACGGTCCGTCAATGGATCTACGGTCCGTGAGTCCCTTCCATCACCCAGGACTTGGGCAAAATTTTCAGCTTCCAAAACTCAACTTCTCTGAAGCAAATGACGGACCACCAGTACATACCATAGATCGATCTATGGTCCGTCGATCCCTCTCCGTAGCTCCACACTTAGAATCTTCAAAAATCAGTTACTAGAACCCTCGCAGTATCATTCTGCGGCTCAGCAGGACGGTCTGTAGATCAATCTACGAACCATCAATGGCCATCGTGGTTCCACACTTGGTCAGATTTCCCTGATTTGCCTTGCCTGCTGATCTACGATCACCATCTACTGAGGGTCAATGGACCTACGGTTCGTAGATGCCCTTTTCTGCACATCTTTCAGTTGTCTCTTTATTTCTGCATCCAAACATATTTCCTGCAAAAACACAATAAAAACACATAAATACTAATACAAAAAGGCCCTAGACACACACAACTCTTAAGTGAAATGTATTAAAAATACCGTAAGCTCACGGTATATCAACACCCTCAACTTAACTTCGTTGTTTGTCCTCAAGCGACACATTAAGACTCTAACCGTCACTTGTATAAAAGCAAGCAATTTAAGCACAAGCAATCACATGGCTCTCTATCCCAACTCTCTTTTCGGGTGAAAAATATGTTCTCTTAAACTCGAAAAGTTAATTCATGCGGATCAAAATATGACAAAAATTGACCAACCAACACACAACATACATTGTTTCACTATCACTAACGAAATCCCTTTTTCACACAATGAATATGAATTTGAGTGCAAGGATTCATTCAACACTCATACTCAGATGTAACTTCAAGTACAGTTAGTGCTCAATGCCATAGGCTTGCCCTTATTTTCACTGCTTAGACTCTCCAAACTAGATTCTAGGATCACTATAGGACTTTCTTGGCTTGTAACGTAGGCTCAGGGTCAGGTGTGGTACACTTGGGTACTTCTTAGTGACTTTCTGCCCTCCTTGACATTACACTAGGCTTTCAACCTTTTTTTGCCCTATTTTTGACATCCTACCATTTTACCTTCTTTCCCTTGATTTTCTTTACACATGGATGTGATTTTAGACTTTGTAGCTCTTTATTTTTCATTTTCATCTTTTTCTTGCGTTTTATTCTTTCTTTAGCTTTCAACAAGTCACATTATTTCCTCTATTTTCTTTCTCTTTTTCAACATCAAACTCTTTTCATACCCATTTTTATTTCGGTTTCCTCTTTCATAGCCACCTTCAACTTATGGATTTTCCATTGGTTGAGGTGCACAATACCCGATTGTCGGATCAGGGCCAAGATTGAAGTTACTTTTTCACATTAGCCACCCTCAACTTAAGCTTTTGGCCTAAGTCGAGGTGCACATTTCCAAGAAGGGACCGAGGCCAACATAGTAGATTATGGGAAGGTGAGTTAGGGGTTTAGAATGAAATGGTCTAATTTAGGCTCAAAGAATTTGGATCAAAGGGAGCATTTATTTCATTCGGTTGGATTCTTCTTTTCGGCAATTTGTGGATTTATCATAACAAGGGCCTATGATCACTTCCTAGCCTCTAGAGTAGATTGTCTGAGTAGGACTAACCGGGCAAGTTCTAGATTGGCACAAAAACTGTTTGAACAATCAACTATTCTCACACACTCTTGGCACATAGTTTCATTATCAAATTATCAAATTACACAGTTCAAATTTTAGCTTAAGTCATGCCATCAAGTTGATTCATTAGCATGTCATACTCAGAGCCAACACATTTACCTTATCTTAGCCTACAAATTCTAGCACACATCACAAAAGTTGGACGGGTATCATTTTTCATAAGTCATCATGTTTCATTCCTTTTTCATGTTTCTACACATACGATCCTAACACATGCCGGTTCAACAGAAATTAAATAGTCTCTTGGGGAAAAAGAACACAGGCAAAAAAACCCCAAGAGAGGATTATGAGTTGGGTTACTCAGACTTCACCCTATCACTCACAATCCATTTACCCCACCCCCAACAAATATAGGTGCAATTGTCCCCAATGCACACAAAAAGCAGTAAAAATTAATGGATTTGGGTGAAGCAAACTTGTGGCGCTTAGCGCCGAAGAACCATCAATAAGTGGGTGGGTTCGTTTTAGCTAGGGTTGGACCTACAAGACCACACTTATGGTTCGTAGGTCGATCTACGGTCCGTAGATGGGGACCGTAGATCACCTTCACACTTTGAAAAATTTCATACACTTACCTGGGATCTACAGACGCCATTTATGGTTCGTAGAATGGACTACGGACCGTCGATGGGGTCCATAGACCTCTGCACCAGACCATTTTCTGCAGATTATGCCTTGCGCACCTGCACATGTAGCAACCATTAGGCCATTCTTTTTACATTTTTTGGACACTTTTTAGACACGGACCCTATGCTATATCTATCCAACACTAACTAAGAAATTAAAGCACCTATCTAATTGAGTACAAAGACGTAATTAACCAAAGAAACTACTAGACGCAAAACAAAACCTATAGTTGGCTAGATTGTACATCTTGGGTTGCCTCCCAAGCAGCGCTTGATTTAACGTCGCGGCATGACACAAGCCCTTTGATTACTCAGGCTTCATCAGGATGCCATGCCTCTATCACTGCATTTACACTCTCAGAATTTCCCATGTAGCTTTTTTTCTTCCATTGGTCAGCTTTGAACCTTGTCCCATTCCTTTTCTCGAGCTCAACCACTCCATGTGGGGACACTTGGGACACCCTGAATGGTCCAGTCCACTGGGACTTAGATCTGTCGTAGAACAGCACAACCTTGATTTATATAACAACACCAGATTACCAGGAGCTAGTTTGTGTTTTTCTGTCTTTTGAGCATGGTGCTTCTTCTCCGTGTGCAAGGCTACACCTAACTTCTCCTTACTAAACACTTTAGCACCTCTTCTGAAAGTGTGACTCACCACCGATACCGATTTAAGATCACTTTCCTGCTTCACAGACTTACAAACGTTAAAGGTCACCTCCTTCTTATTTAGTCAGAACTTCATTTGCCCTTTCTCCATACCAACTAAGGCACACCCAGTAGTAAGGAATGGTCTCCCTAAGATGATGGGGACCTCAAAGTCAACCTCGCAATCAAGTATAACAAAGTTTGCCGGAAAAATGAATGGCCCCACTTTCACAAGGACATCTTGAAGCACTCCAATAGGCTTTTCCACAGTTCTATCAGCCATAAGTAAACGCATCACAGTTGGTTTTGGAGCTCCTAAACCCAACTTCTTATAAATCGACAATGGCATCAAGTTAATGCTGGCACCCAAATCACACAAAGCTTTTGCAAAGTGCATCTTACCGATGGTGCATGGAATAGTGAAAGCTCCAGGATCCTCTTTCTTTTGTCCCAGTGACCTCATAGAAATGGCACTACAATGCTGCAACCTCTCACCATCCTCAAAACTGACAGCCCTCTTTTTGGTAAGCAAGTCCTTCAGAAACTTTGCATACCCAGGCATTTGCTCCAAAGCTTCTATCAAAGGGGACGACCTTTTGGGTTTTCTTTGCTTCTTTCTCTGTAGCATTCTTGGACTCTCCAGTCACCTCAATCTCATCATCATCTTTTTCTACCACTTCAATAGTCTACTTTCCTCTACGAGTCGTGATTGCCATACAATGCCCATTATTCTTCAGATTCTGGATGGTATTGATGGGCAATGTGCCTAGCTGACGTGTATTCATGGTAGCAGACAACTGACTAAACTGCTGCTCAAGCTGCTTTATCGACACTGCATGGGCATCAATTTTCTGGCCAATTTTAGACAACTCATTTCGCATCTCCTTCACATTCTCATCAGTAGCGTCAAACCTTCTCATCATCTTCTGCATCATATCTTCAATACGTGCCATATTTCCTCCAGCTTCCCTAGTACCAGATTCCCAATTTTGAGGGGGAACATAAGGTCCAACCCGATTGTTTCTGTTGCCATTGTTGTTCCAGTTGTAGTTGTTGTCGCAATTGAAGTTCCCATCCCGACTTATTGACCCTCTCGTTTGTAATTGCCATAGTTCAGACCTTGGATTCCTTGACCTTGGAGCCAATTGTCCGTGTTGAATCCTGGGCATTTCGTCGGAAACCCACGTCTGATCATACACCGCATAAGCATCATATTCATAGTAACACTCTTCAACTGGTGGTGGAGTTCTAGTTAAGTAGTTCATAGCATTTACCTTTTCTACACCTCTGCTCACATGCTTCAATACCAACCCTAACTCGGTCCTCATCTGAGTTATATCCTCACGAATCTCATCCGCAGACTGGTTGTTTGTAACATGAACGGAAAATGTGTTTCTCCCAGTATCCGACATCCTAGTGCTCCATGTTTTATTGTTGCGAGAGATTTTCTCCAGTTTTTCTGCAATCTGTGTGTATGTGCACTCACCATATGAACCTCCAGCAATAGTATCAAGCAGTGTTTTATTGTTTTCATCCTGACCTCGATAGAAATATTCCTTCAGCGACTCATCATCAATACGGTGATTCAGAACACCTCTTACAAACGCAATGAATCAGTCCCAAGAGCTACTCACAGACTCTCGAAGTAATACCACAAAACTGTTGACCTTATCTTTGTGATTGAGCTTCTTTGACACTGGATAATATCTTGCTAAGAACAAATCCTTCAGTTGGTCCCATGTAAAGATTGAGTTATAAGGAAGCTCAGTAAACCATATAGCAGCATCGCATGTCAGTGATAGAGGGAACATTCGCAATCTGATGACATCCATATCTAAGTCTGGTCAACCTACACAACTTTTACAAACCACCCTTAGCTTGGATATGTGAGCATGTGGGTCCTCCATTGGCAACCCCGAGAACAAGCCCCTCGCTGTAAGCATCTGCATCAAGCTACTTGTCAACACAAATGTGTGCCCCGGAGGCGAAGGGAGTAGGACAAGAGGTCCATCAGAGTCAGCAATATTGACGTTGCCCCTATAGTTGTCATGAAGTCGTGGGCCTGGTGGACCCTACACCCTCAATGCATCTCCCAATTGATTTTCTGCTGGAAACTGGTTATCCCCACCCACTACCCTCGAAGGTTGCAACTCAACTTCATCACATAGACTGCCTCCGATAGGATTAACTTGAACTCCTTGATTGTTCATTCTTCGCAAAGTTCGGTTCAACTCTGGATCGTAAGGAGTAAGTGATTCACTCTGGTTCCGTGTACTTGGCATACACTAGAGTCAGAACCTGAGAGAGATAAAAAACAAAAAGAAAAAGTAAAATTAGGAAATATTTAACTAAAGTTCAATAATGTAGTTAAAACAAATCTAAAAGCCAAATTACCCGGCAGCGGCGCCAAAATTTGATACGCTCAAAATACACCTCCCTAAAGAAGTATAAGCGATCGCTATCAAGTAAAGAACCCAACTTGTAGGTTGGGGTCGATCCCACGAGGAAAATAGTTTAGACTTAACTTTAACCAGCAATTATATTCGTTTAGTCAAACTACTTCCAAAAACAAGTAATTAAAAAGGAGGGTTTGTGAAACAAATTGTAAGAATTCAGTAAATAATCAGTAAACAAAAGTTAATTTTTGTTGTTATCAAGATGAGAAAACTAACTAGGATATACGTGTTCCCCACAAGCTCATAACGCAGTAATCCTAGTAATAGCAATACTTTCCTAGTGTACTACATGCAAAGTGGTAAGCTAGGTATCTCTAAATCCTTGGTCCAGCATCTAGAGAATTTCACCTCGCACCTTGGTCCGGCTACGTGTGTATAATTTACTAAACCTTACTTTTATCTCATATTAGACATCACACCGATGTTTGGTTTAGTTATTACTTCGCACCAATCAACACTAGACTATTAGATAGTATCACACTAAATCTATGTTGATAATTCTTTTTTTGTTGATTAACTCCTTGGTCCGGCAAGTAGCAACAAGGTGAGTTCTAACGTTGCGCACCGTTAAAAAGACTTTTAAATGAAAGAATTATCAATGCATGCAAAACACTATCCAAGAATTGCTTATTTACTATTCATACTTTGTTAATCGCTCATGGTTCCCACAACCCTAATTGTGGAGGTTAGTTACCCATAATCATATGAACACAATTCATTGTTTTAGATGAAAGAATTATGAACTTATGTAATTGAGAATAACAAACCCCAAATTTCCACTTGAATTTCAAAACCAAAACCTTTAAAACCCACTTAGGAGATCAAGAATTTCTAGGTTTGCAAATAAATCCAAAGTCACAAAGTAGAACTGAAGTAATAAAGTCTAACTTCCCAAAGTGAGGTTTACATGCCCTATATATAGAAAAATAAGTCCTAACTAAAAAGGAAACGAAATAAGGAAATTATGTTCAGGTACGCATCTTCATTCCACGAGACTGACTCACGGTCCGTTAATGGATCTATGGTCCATGAGTCCCTTTCGTCACCCAGGACTTGGGCAATATTTTCAGCTTCCAAAACTCAACTTCTCTAAAGCAAATGACGAACCACCAATACGTACCGTAGATAGATCTATGGTCCATCGAATCCCTCTCCGTAGCTCCACACATAGAATCTTCAAAAATCAGGTAGTGGAACCCTCGTAGTATCATTTTACGGCTCAGCAGTACATTCTGTAGATCAATCTACGGACCATCAATGGCCACCGTGGTTCCACACTTGGTCAGATTTCCCTGATTTGCCTTGCCTGCTGATCTACGATCACCATCTACTGAGGGTCAATGGACCTATGGTTCATAGATCACCTCCGTAGATGCCATTTTCTGCACATCTTTCAGTTGTCTCTTTATTTCTGCATCCAAACATATTTCCTGCAAAAACACAATAAAAACACATAAAAACTAATACAAAAAGGCCCTAGACACACACAACTCTTAAGTGAAATGTATTAAAAATACCCTAAGCTCACGGTATATCAATTGTTACCATATTTCTCTACACCTCAAAGAATACGATTTGTCCAAATCTGGACAAGGTTGAAAAAATCCAAATACTACGAAAAAGTTTTCCGACTTCAAATTTTCCCCCGCATGCTTTTCTATAACGACGGGAATGGGTCGTTACAATAGATACCAATTTACCCATCACTCGTCCCTGAGTGACAAAATTTTAAGAAAAGTAGGCTAAAGAAAGAATGAAGTAGTACCTGAATTGACGAACAATTGGGGATACTTCTCTCGCATGTCCCTCTCAGTCTCCCAAGTAGCTTCTTCAACTGGACGATGCTTCCATTGAACCTTCACGCACTTAATCTCCTTGGTCCTCAACATGGGTACATCACGATCAAGGATTGTAATTGGTTCCTCATAATATTGGATGTCCTTGTCTAACACAATTGAGTCTCACTTAATGATATAATCCTCGTCACCATGATACCTCTTCAACATGGATACATGAAACACCAGATGAACACTCGATAAATTAGGAGGTAAAGCCAATCTATACGTTATCGGTCCCACACATTCAAGAATTTCAAATGGACCAATGTATCTAGGACTTAGCTTACCTTTCTTACCAAATCTCTTCACCTATTTCATGGGTGATACCTTAAGAAGAACATTTTCATTGGATTGAAATTTCATGTCTTTTGCCTTATGATCCGCATACTTCTTTTGTCTACTCTGGGTTGCTAGAAGCTTAGCTTATATACTCATCACCTTATCTTGGGCATCTTTCACTAAATCAACCCCCAAAGGCTTCACATCTCCATCCTCAAACCATCCTATGGGTGATCTACATCCCCTCCCATAAAGTACCTCAAATGGTGTCATATCTATGCTGGAGTTATAACTATTATTATAGGAGAATTTACACAAAGGTAAGAACTTATCACAATGCCCTCCGAAATCAATCACACATGCCTTCAACATGTCTTCCAATACTTGAATAGTCCTCTCCGATTGTCCATCCGTCTGTGGATAAAAGGTTGTACTAAAGGTGAGTTGTATGCCCAATTCATCATGAAATTTCCTTCAAAACTTGGATGTGAATTGGGTACCACGATCTAAGATGATAGAGAGGGGCACCCCATGCAACCTCACTATCTCTTTCACATACACTTTAGCCAATTGTTCAGCATTATAATCTATTCTTACCGAAATAAAATGGGTTGACTTAGTCAATCTATCAACCACTACCCAAATAGAATCAAACCTCCCCAATGTCTTGGGAAGACCAACCACAAAATCCATGGCTATTCTTTCCCACTTCCATTTCGGAATTGGCATTCTCTGAAATAAACCTGCAGGCCTTTGATGTAACCTCGCTTGTTGACAATTTAGACACTTCGTCACAAACTCTACTATGTACTTCTTCATGCCCGGCCACCAATAAATTCGCTTCAAATTTCTATATATCTTGGTCACACTGGGATGAATAGAATATCGCAAACCATGAGACTCTACCAACAACTTCTCATTCAATTCATCTACTCTAGGAACATATACTCTCCCTTTAAAATTGAATACACCATCCTCATCAAGAGTGGTCTCTTGTGCCTTACCAATCACAATATTCTTTCTAAGCTCCTCCAAATTCTCATCCTCAAATTGTTTGTCCTTGATCTCTTCAATGAAAATGACCCTTACTTCAATACTAGCTATCACCCTACCTCTTTATGAGATGCCCAATTGCATGAATTTAGACTCTAAGGTCTGAATTTCTTTAGCCAGAGGTCGCTTGGATACACTCAAGAAAGCTAAACTACCCATACTCACCGCTTTTCGACTCAAAGCATCTACCACCACATTAGCCTTGCCCGGATGGTATTGAATGGTCACATCATAATCTTTAAGTAACTACATCCACCTTCGTTGTCTCAAATTTAGATCCTTTTAAGTGAACACATGCTGCTGATGAGTCCACAATTTGGACTCATATAGGGCTTTATTTTAATAGAATTAGTGTCCTCACATGCATATTTTGTCTCAATAACTGATGTAAATACTTAAGTTTCAGGTAATTGGAGTTTGAGGCAAAGTATGGACACTACTTGGCAAAAAGGAACAAAATGGCTGAAAAGATGAAGAAAAAAAGGTATGAGGATCGCCTATTGCATTCGGCGAGTCACCAAATGGCCTTAATCTCACCTAAAGTTCTAGTGTGCTGAGACCTGAAGGAAAAGATCAAGTCGGCGATGAAAAGGAAAAATTGGCATGTCGCCGAACAGTTTCGTGAAGCAGTACTATATCGCCCAATGATTCAGAATGCAAACATGCCAAAGGCAAGAGGTGAAAGGAGATGAAGCAGACCAAAGGGCGGATCGCCAAGTGCATCGGAGATCCCAACTAACTGCGGCGAGTGATCCTTCGCATCACATTTTTTTGACAACTATAAATACTAGTTTGAATTTTTATTTTAATATGCAATTTTTCAAATACAACCTTTTATTTTCTAAGTTTTCAAGTAGAGAATATTTTGCTTAGCTTTTGAAGATTTGAAGACTTCCAATTCCAAGAAATTGGAAGTGGGTGTTGAAGATTCTTCATCTGAAACTCGTTTAAAGTGAATATAAATCATACCCAGTTGATGTTACTTCAATTTGGTATCATTTTCTTCCTTTTCTCTATGTCTAGCTAAAACCTCAATTCTTAGGATGTGATTTTGTGAATATGGGTTAAATTTACTATTAGGTGTTTTTTATTGTTGATATATTCAGTGTTTAAATGTGATTTCGTTTAGTAGTTGTGTTTGAACTTAATGAGATTATAGTTGCAAATACGATTTCGTCTTAGTGTTTTTGGCTTGCTCGAGAGAGGTTTAAAACTAAGACTACTAAATCGATAGCCAGTGGTTATTTGGTCGTCGTGGGTTCAGCTCGAGAGAGTGAATCCTAGGCCCTCTCCCACACTTTTAACTCGAGAGAGTGAATAGGCTAAGGCGAAGGCAATGCTTAAAAGTGGCAACTCGGTGTTCGAGAGAAACCGAGTTGATTCGGGGAAAGTTGCTCAAAAGAGAATTTACCCCACTAAAGTCTAGCCTAGTTACAAGTATTCAGCGATGTACAATCAATAGCATTTACCCGATAGTGTCTTTTATCCCATATTCCTATCACATCCCAAGAATTTCGTCTCCCTATCTCATGTCCTTACACTTTTGTCATGTTTGTTGATTAGCTAATACAAACCCCCATTGATAATTGATGCTTGCGTCACCCTTTAGATTTAGTATGTTTGTATTCGATAAAGTTTATAGCTATGACTGATTAGTACTAAATTTTAATTTTCTATTAATTCTCGAAACCACTCCATATGGAAATGATCCTAACCCTTTGGTTGGGTTATATCACTACATGCGATCGTTGGCACTTGAACCGAAGTAGTATCCTGATACGTGAAGTCAAAATGGCACCGCTGCCGAGGAGTTGTGTTAGTTGAAAATTTATAGTTAAGTAGGATTTTCGTTCTTGTTAGTCGTAGTTTACTTACTTAATTTTTAGTTTTGTTTTGTTTGTTGGTGTGAATATTTTAGGAAGTATGAGTGTGAAATGCAGCAATAGCAGCCAAGTAGGCCATCCAGACGACATCGAAAACCTTAACTATGTAAATGAGCCTCATGTTAATGACCCCCATCTCATGAGCGGTATTGGTGCCATTCGATTGCCTCCGGCCGAAGTGAATGCTGCATTTCACATCACGAGTACTATGTTGAAACCTCTGTAACTAAAGGGGCTTTTCAGTTGAGTGGCTCATGAAGACCCTCATGAGCACATTCAAAATTTCATAGATGTGTGCGGACCATTCTCTTTCAAAAATAAATCCTAATAGTCGGTTCATCTACAATTGTTCCCATTCTCTTTTATGGGAGAAGCTTGCAAGTGGCTAGCTCAATTGCCACGACTCAATCACTTTGTGGGAGGAGTTGGTCACCGCATTTAATGTACGATTTTTCCCTCTCTCGAAGATGATGACTCTTTGGACAGTATCCAAAGCTTTAAGCGTTTGTAGGGCGACCCAATTCATGAGACTTGGATGCGATTCAAGAAGTTGGTGCTCCAATGCCCAACTCATGGCTTGCATGACAACTTATTGATGCAGTATTTCTACCGGAGCCTAGACTCGGTTAACAAGGGTGTTGCTTACCAACTTTCCCCAAGAAGTTTGATGCAACAACCTTACATGATAGCAGCTCAGCTATTGGATGTCATGAACACGATAAATCGGGCTTGGTACACCCGTGAAGACCAAGTATCCCCTCTTACATTCAAATTGACCAAGGAGTAGATGGAAAAAGATCAATAGAGCGACCAAAACATGGCCAAGATCATGACAAAACTTGACATTTTATCCAAAAATGTCATGGGAGCTGGTGCTCGGGCTGTCAATGTTGTGGGTATCGGGTGTACAAATCCAGAAGAGGCTAAGTTTGATGTTTTGTACAACGAAGAGGTGAACTTCCTAGCCAACCAAGGCGGTGGTTATCGTTCAAACTACCCAAGGTTGGGCTAGATATTAAGGTAGGAAAGAGAGTGAATGGAGAGACTGTAATCCTAATTGGAAGGATGGAGAGAAGGATAGGTATGTGCCTCCCCACAAGCGCCAAAAGCCAAAGGATTCGGAGGGTGGTAGGTCTGAGGATATGCTTTCTCGTATACTCAACAAAGTTGAAGGGTCAGACAAGATCTTGAAAGAGATGAAAGAAGACGTGTCGACCCTTAGCCAGACTGTTACCTCCCATTCAGTATCAATCAAGCAGCTAGAGACCCAAATGGGTCAGATGTCGTCTCACATAAATCCGACACAAAAAGAGGGGTTGCCTAGTGACACTATGGTCAACCCCAAGAATGAGGTTTGAAGGTGGACCTGTGTCGTACCGCGACATTAACTAAGGCGTTGTTTGGGAGGCAACCCAAAACCCCTTATTGCTTTTATTTGTGTTTTGGTAAAATAATGGTGTGTTGTTTGTATAGGTTGAAGTGTGGAAAGTGTTCAAAAAAGTGCAGGGTGGCAAGCAATAGGTCCAGTCAGCGAGTCGCCGAAGAGGTTGGCAAGCCCGACCTAATCCACCATTTGACTCAAGACATATTCAAATTAGAGTCTGTAAAACTCGCCGAGCCTAGGAAATTATTGGCAAATCACCGACCATGTCAGCGATCTCGACGGAGACCGTCGTTGGGACCCCCACACTAACTGGAGAGTCTGTAAAATTCGGCGAGGTAAATGAACCCTCGGCGAATAGCCGAGAGGATAGGCGACCACGACTAACGTCGCCGAATGGGCGAAAATTGGACAGTTTTGCAGGCCAAAGGTTTAAAAGTTTCAAACTCATTCACTTTCCCTCACTTTTTATCTTCCCAAACTCACACCCGCACGCTAGTTCCTATATTTTCACATTTTTAGTGTTGATTTGTACTCAGAATTGGATTACATTACCGCCTAGCAATTCAATCTTCTCTTTATCGACACCAAAGGTTGGTTTTCTATGCCCCAAGTTTATTTTATCAAACATTATACTCATTTGCAATAACCTGATCTTGTTGAAGTCTTCTGATCCTGCCGGATAGGATTAGATTGTTTACATGCATTATTTAATTTGATAATCTTGCTCGAGTAGTTGTGGCTATTGAAATCCCGTAATTGTTTGGCTTAAACAAGATTAAAACTTGAGGGGTTGTGTTTGGCTATTATGGGTCTGAGCTTAATTGAACTAGTGCATTCTTTGATTTTATTTTTGGGGGTTACGGGTTGAATTCGAGAAAGTGGATTGAAGGTAGGCACGTTGGGTCATTTGGCGAGCTGGGTCGAGCTCGCTAAACCACTCGACGGTTCACCTAGTGCCCCCATCTCACCTTTAATTTCTTGCTAAGTGAGTAGTTGAAGTCTGTAACTTTTGACAAGAAGCCTGAGGTCGCCGAAAGCACTCGACAACTCGCCGAAGGGCTTCTCATTCGCCTTTTGTCTACACCCCTGAACCTCTGTGCACTAAAAACTTTCAGCTGGCCTGTCCTTGTTCATCGAAAGCTATCGGCGACATGCCGAGTGATTCCCTCCATTGCCTACTTGCTGCACTTTTTAGAGAAAATTCCTTCGGCGATCTCGATCTAGCTCGTCCAAGAAATTCGGTGATTCTCCCTCTGGTTTGGCGAATCTGTCTGAAATTGTTTTGTTGTGCTTTTGTTTAAGTTTTTCTAACTTCTCTTCGAGATTTTGCAAACATGACTAATCTAAAGCTGCTGAAAGAATAACACTAGCCCAAGAGAAGTCCAAAGGGATTGCGATAAATGAGGATGCAGCTACGTCGAAAGGCAAAGCTACGAAACTACCCACAACTACTGGGAAAGGCAATGGTAAGAGGCCCACTTCTGCCAGGAAGACCATTACCCTAGACCCTAATATTCCTTCATGGGTCTGGGGATTCTGCAGTGCGGTGCATGTCTTGCTAGAGGACTCACACTCAACGGAACTTGGTGAATCTGGTACTGATGTTCCTCCTGAGGTGACCTCGGGCACTGATGCCCAAGCTCAGGGTGAGTCATCGGGCACTAATGCCCAGACAGACAGAGTGAATGTCTAGACAAGACCCTCTCTTTACCTCCCTCTCTGTTTGCTTTATTTCACTATTGGATAATGTTTATTTGCATTTGAGGACAAATGTTTTTTCAATTGTGGTGGGGTGAGGCCCACTTTTGTGTGTTATATTCTTGTTGGGTTGTGAATCAAAATGTTGTGTTTTGCACTACTTTTTGTGGAAGGTTTGACCTTATGGCTCCTTGTTTTTAATTGAAAATAATTTTTGACCCTTCCAAAAAAAATTTGCCACATCTTGTATGTATTGAATGTGGTTGTTCTCTTGCAAATTTGAGTATCGGTTTTGATAAATACCGATGACTCGAATAGTGCTCATAATTGAACAAACATGAATGTGCGGCTACGATGAGGCCAAATGAAATTGCATAGTCAATATGTGAACTCTTTGCATCTCGTTGTGACTAGCCAAGTATCAAATTGATTCTCTTGCAATGAACGTTGCACACTAGCGAGAATATGGAATCTTGTTTGACTTTGGTGTCGATGCTTTGTGTGATGAGCTCACTGTGAACCATGCATGATAACGCCTAGAATTTTCCCCGTTGGTCCAGTCGACTAAGTAAAGTTATCTCTTGATATGATCTTAGGCAACTTCGAAGAGTGTGACCCAATTTGACATATACCTCTTTTGTGGCCTACCTTGTGAATGTGTGAACCTCTTTTGAACTCCCCTTGAAGTTTACCTTTCTTTGGAAGAAACTTGAATTGTGGTTGTTTGAATAGCCAACTTAGGCCAAAAGCCTAAGTTGGGGGTGTAGCAAAAAGAGAAGGCAAGTCAAGAAGTGCAAGAAAAGTCTCAGGTTTTGAGTAAAATGGAATCCCTACATATAAAGAAAAAAAAAAGAATGAAAAAGAAAAAAAAAGATAAAGTCATGGAATAAAGTTATGAGAATGCAAAAAAAGGAATGGGGTTCCGAACGATCCACGGAAATGAATAATGGGATGACTTATAAGCACTAAAGAAAATGATGAAAGAAGAAGAAATGGAGTGTTGAAAGCACCACATTTCACGAGGATGAAAGTCACTGAGCCTAAATGACCATACCTTCGCACTCAGCCCCATAACAAGCCTTGAAAAGACCTTTTTTATCTTGAATGAGCTGAAACAATTGTTGATTGGAAAATACGGGAAAACCTATGGGTGAAACCATGCATTGTGTTCTTCTTTATGAGAGTGAGCATTGCATTTGATTATGGAACCTTAAATGATTAAACCATTGTGTGTGAATATGGAATCATTCTTTGTGTGAGGGTATTTAAATACCTTTGTTAAGCTCGAATTGAATTCGAAGCAAGTATAGTAAGCTTGAGATTCTTTGATAATGGTGTGTCACAACTTGAAACTTTGAGTGCACATTTGATCTTCGCATGAGTAAATTGAGTCTTGTGTGTGCATTCATGATTGCGTCTTGTGTAGTACTGTTCGAGACATCCTTTTTGGACTGTCGAACTTGAGTTTTACTTGAGGATAAGCAAAAGTTTAAGTTAGGGTGTTGATGAGTCCACAATTTGGACTCATTTAGGACTTTATTTTAATAGAATTAGTATCCTCAAATTCATATTTTGTCTTAATAACTGATGTAAATCCTTAAGTTTCAGGTATTTGGAGTTTGAGGCAAAACATGGACATTACTTGGCAAAAAGGAACAAAACTGCTGAAAATACGAAGAAAAGAAGGCATGAGGATCGCCTAATGCATTCGGCGAGTCACTGAAAGGCCTTTACCTCGCCCAAAGTTCCAGTGTGTTGAGCCCTGAAGGAAAAGATAAAGTCAGCGATGAAAAGGAGCAGTCGGCGTGTCGCTGAACAGTTTCGTGAAGCAGTACTATATCGCCCAATGATTCAGAACGCGAAGATGCTAAAGGAAAGAGTTGAAAGGCGATGAAGCAGACCAAAGAGAGGATCGCCGATGCACGACTAACTGCGGCGAGTGATCCTTCGCATCACATTTTTTTGACAACTATAAATACTAGTTTGAATTTTTATTTTAGTATGCAATTTTTCAGATACAACATTTTATTTTCTAAGTTTCCAAGTAGAGAATATTTGCTTAGCTTTTGAAGATTGAAGACTTCCAATTCCAAGAAATTAGAAGTGGGTGTTGAAGATTCTTCATCTTAGACTCGTTTAAAGTGAATATAAATCATACCCAGTTGATGTTACTTCGATTTGGTATCATTTTCTTCCTTTTTTCTATGTCTAGCTAAAACCCCAATTCTTGGGATGTGATTTTGTGGATATGGGTTAAATTTACTGTTGGGTGTTGCTTATTGTTGGTATATTCGTTGTTTAAATGTGATTTCGCTTAGTAGTTGTGTTTGAACTTAATGAGATTGTAGTTGCAAATACGATTTCATCTTAGTGTTTTTGGCTTGCTCGAGAGAGAGGTTTTAAAACTAAGACTACTAAATCAATAGCTGGTGGTTATTGGGTCGTCGTGGGTTCGGCTAGAGAGAGTGAATCCTAGGCCCTCTCCCATACTTTCAGCTCAAGAGAGTGAATGGGCTAAGGCGGAGGCTGTGCTTAAAAGCGGCAACTCGATGTTCGAGAGAAACCGAGTTGATTCGGGTAAGTTGCTCGAGAGAGAATTTACCCCCACTAAAGTCTAGCCTAGTTACAAATATTCAGCGATATACTATCAATAGCATTTACCCGATAGTGTCTTTTTTCCCATATTCCTATCACATTCCAAGAATTCCAACTCCCTATCTCGTGTCCTTATATTTTTGTCGTTTTTGTTGATTAGTTAATACAAATCTCCATTGATAATTGACGCTTGCATCACCCCTTAGATTTAGTATGTTGGTATTCGATAACGTTTATAGCTATGACTAATTAGAACTAAATTTTACTTTTCTATTAATTCTCGAAACCTCTCCTTATGGGAACAATCCCAACCCTTGGATGGGTTATATCACTACACGCGATCGTTGGCACTTGAACCGAAGTAATGTCTTGATACGTAAAGTCAGCTACAAACTGCGATGATCAGTAAATACCTCACACTTAACACCATAGAGGTAATGCCACCAGATCTTAAGAGCAAACACTACCGCTGCCAACTCTAAATCGTGCGTTGGATAATTCCTCTCATGCACCTTCAATTGACGCGAGGCATAAGCTATAACATTCTTATCCTGCATCAACATAGCACCCAAACCAGAATGTGAAGCATCACAATAAACAATATAATATTTACCTTCGACCGGTAATGTTAGAATAGGTGTGGTGGTCAAGAGGGTCTTGAGCTTTTGAAAGCTCTCCTCACATTTTTCAGTCCATTTAAATGGTATCTCCTTTTTGGTCAAACTAATCAAGTGAGTGGCAATAGAAGCAAAAAATTTCACAAATCGACGATAGTAGCTAGCGAGCCCCACAGAACTCCTAACTACTGTCACAGAACTTGGTCGAACCCAATTTTTAACCGCCTTAATCTCTTGAGGATCTACCATTACCCCTTAATTTGAAACTACATTCCCCAAAAATGCAACCGATTTCAACCAAAATTCACACTTAGAAAATTTAGCATAAAGCTTTTGCTTCCCAAGAACACCCAAAACACTACGAAGATGGTTGGCATGCTCATCCTCACTCTTCGAATATACCAAAATATCATCAATAAAGACTATAACTAACAAATCAAGAAATGGTTTGAACACCCCGTTCATCAAACTCATGAAAGTTGCAGGCGCATTGGTCAAACCAAAAGACATAACCAAAAACTCATAGTGCCTATAGAGAGCCCTAAACGCCATCTTGGGCACATCCTCAAGCCTAATCTTCAATTGATGGTAACGTATCTTAGATCAATCTTAGAAAAAACTGTTGCACCTTGCAATTGGTCAAAGAGATCATCTATTCTAGGTAAGGGGTGCCTATTTCGAATAGTGACTTTATTTAATTATTGGTAATATATACACATTATCATACTACCATCCTTTTTCTTAACAAACAAAACTGGATCACCCCATGGGGAAGCAATAGGGCATAAATCTCTTATCAAAGAGCTCTTGGATTTGAGCCTTAAGCTCTCTTAATTCTGCCGGAGCCATGCGATATGGAGAAATAGAAATGAGGCGCATACCAAGCTCTAAATCAATGCAAAAATCTATATTTCTATCTAGAGGCATACCAGGTAAGTCATTAGGAAACACTTCACTAAACTGAAACACCACAGGAATAGACTCAATGGATAGAGCTTCAATCTCAACATCCCTAATATGATCCAAATAAGCCAAATAAGCCAAACAACCCTGCTCTACCAGTTTACTAGCCCGAATGGAGGATATAATCTTAGCATGTTTAGGCTTGTACACCCCTTCCCACTCTAATTTTTCCCTTCCCGGAATTTCTAGAGCTACAGACTTAGTATTACAATTAAGCACAGCATAATAGGGGGGCAACCAAGTCATGCCTAAGATTATGTCAAAGTCAATCATATCCAAAATCACTAAGTCAGCCCAAGTTTGAAATCCCATAAACAAAATAGGTAAAGCATGATAGACATGGGTAACTATGACTGACTATCCAACTAGGGTATAAACACGAATAGGGGCATCAAGTACATCACAAATCATATCAAACTCGGAGGCAAATCGCACAGATACATAAGAATAAGTAGAACCTGAATCAAATAACACATTAGCCATCCGATCACAGACAACAATAGTACCTGTGATCACTGAGTCGGACACTTCCGCCTCATTCTTGCCCGGAAAAGCATAACACTGAGCTCTATCATCAAGACAAGCCACTTCCCTACCAAGTTGCGTGTTACCCTTACCTCAGTTACCATTACCATTTCCTCTACCTCTACGGCCTCGCTGATTACCTCATCTCCCACCTTGTGGACGTCCTCTACCATTATTACCATTCTCCGCGGGGACCACTGCTCTAGACTATTGCTGCTGCGCGGAATCTAACACACATGGGTGGGGACAATCTCTCCTCATGTGTCCAGGTTCACCACAGTTGTAGCAAGTACGATCAAAAAATGGTCTGCTACCCATCGAAGGCACGACACTCTAACTATCCTGAAAATTTTGAGATGGAGTTCCCGAGTAGTTACTTGTAGAGGCGGGCATAGCGGACTGAATTAGCTTGGTTGCAAGTGTTGGCCTTCCAGACCCCTTAGAGTAAGAGCCTTGAAAGTTACCCGAATTCTTTGCCCTTTTGCCCAAGCCTTAGCTTGACCGTCTCGCCTCACCCCCTCCACTTTCTTAACATAGTTTGTCACCTCACTTAAACTCCTCCCAGCAGAAGTCATATGAAACGATAATACTTGCAACTGAGAATTTAGTCCCTTAATAAATAACAGGATCCTCTCCTCCTCAGTAGTCACCAATTGAGTAGCATATCTAGACAAAGCATGGAACTTGGCCTCATAAGCAGCCACAGACATACCACCTTGCTCTAACGTCATAAACTCATCTTTCTTACGATCCCTTAAGATTCTAGGCACATATTTTTCTAGAAACAGAGCATGAAATTGGGTCCAAGTAAGTGGAGATAAAGTAGAAGATCTGCACTCCATATAAGCTCTCCATCATTGCTTCGCCTCCCTTGAAGTTGGAAAGACACAAACTCAACCCCATGTTGGTGAACAATACCCAATTTATGCAGCCTCTCATAACAGTCTAAGATAAACTCATAAGCATCTTCAGTTTCAGAACCAAGAATTACCGGAGGCTTAAGCTTCAAGAACTTTGTCAATATGTCATGCTCATTACCGGTCATAACGGAACCCAACAAAGGACAGAAGAAATCTTCAATAACTACATTTCCACTCGTCTTGGGCGCAGTGCTAGCAATAGGAGGATTAGTAGGAGCTTGAGTTGCTTGAGAAGATGGAAGCACTCCAGGACCAGACAACCCTTTCAAGAACGCCATAATCTGTTGAGCTAACACCGGGTCGATGGGAGGAACAACCGCAGTCTCTGCTGGCACCTCTTCCTCTTGTCCATTTTCCTCAAAATCTCCAACCTCAATATCCTCTTCTATCTCTTCATTATGCGCAGGGGGGTTCTCATCTCATTCATAAGAACATTATCAATCAGTACCTCATTCACAGTAGGCGCTACTCTTCCACAGCCTCTACCCATGCCTCGACCGCGACCTCTCACTGCAGATTCCTCAGCTTGAGCATTGACAGGAGCTACGGGCCTAACACCGTTATACCTAGTATTAACCATCTGCGGATAGAAGAGTGAAGGAGGTTAGATACCAATTTGAATTGACGGATACCAATTGGAATCAAGTCATAGCACAAAAGGAGACAAGAGGAAAATAGAGAAATTTCTTAAAGTCCTATAGCCTCTCGAAGAAAAGTAAAGGCGTACCCGTACCATTACGCGAGACTCTATTAGACTCATTTTGGTACATCGAGATCAATGAACCTAGGCTTTGATACCAACTTTGTCACGACCCAGACCGTCGTGATTAGCACCCCACTAACACTCTGGTGGGAAAACCACTACTATAACTCAAACCAAGTAAATAATCTAAAAGCTAAGGCATTTAAATCAAACACTAAGGAAATAAAAATAGAGTTCCCATAAACTCTAACAAAAGTCTAACAATAATAACTAACAATGCGGAAGAATAACCTAGAACCTGAAATTCAATGTACCAAAACATCTAACAAATGATCCAAGTCTAAACAAGAAGGGATACAACCTCATACTAATGAACTAACTAAAATAAAGGTCAAAGTCCGGAAATGGTGGACATAGAAGAAAGAGAATTCCATGGCAGCCCGGAATAATTGGCTCACCCTTGAATTTGAAGTGACGATCACTGATCTCCTAAGCGAGATCTGTCAGTAGCCGCTTGAAGATGCCCTGTACTCAACCAAAAATACAAGTGCAGAATCAGTACACAACCACGGTGTACTGGTAGGATCACGCGGCTATCCCACTAGTGCAACATAAACAAGTCAAGACAACAATATAATCACATGCATATATATCAACATATACAGCATTATCAACAATTACGAACAATGATCAGTTTCACATTTTATATCACATCAATGGTCCTCTCATGGAACCCAAACTCAAACAGCTAGCATGCCGGAACGTGGCAACCGATCCCATATTTATGTCGGAACATGGCAATCTGATCCAAGTTAGTTATGCCGGAACGTGGCAACCGATCCCATTCACACACCACAATCACAATCACAATGTATATTCTCCCAATCATACAACAAGAGGTGATTCATGGCAATCATCATTCATTATCTCAGTTACAATAAGTGTGATCAACATTGCAACGTTCATATACATACTAGAATCATAATGAAGCAAGAACAAGCATACATCACACATTCATAGAATCACAACCATCACCTACCTCGAAACAAGCTTAAAACCCTAAGAAAATTGATCCTTCCCTTTCCGGATTCGTTCAACTTGTTCTTGGTCTACAAACAATCAATATAATACGGGAATCAATAAATAATCATTAACTACTTGGATTACTAACAATTCTATGAACCCTAGATCAAACCCCTCATCCCAATAATCCAAATTAGGGTTGTTTCCACCATAGAATCTATAACAAAACCTTCCCCCATCAATATTCACTCATTCTATTACGTTCTATGGATTGAAAAATGGATTAGGGGAGTGAAAAGCTTACCTTTAGACTCAAGAATGGCGAAAAATGACTAAGAGTCGCCTGGGTGTCGTTCCTTAGCTCTAAAAGTCGAAAAGTGCCAAATAAGGTCATGTAGGGGTTTATTTACGATTTTAAGTCACGTCGGTCCCGCTGCAGCAGCCCTCACCCCATTGTAGCGGCCCCGCCAAAGCGACCAAAACCCCCGCCCCAGTGGCTTCCACATAACAATGAGTTATTCGTCTTTCGTCTACGATTTTGAGTCTCGTCGTACCCGCCACAGCGACCATCATCCCGCTGCGGCGGCAACTATCCCGCCAAAGCGGTCTAAACGGAACCGGAGAGCTAATTAAAAGAATTCCAAAATCCCATTTCACAACACACCTCTAACCCACGACGATCCAAAAATTCCCTTTACGCTAAGATCGATTCCGGGAGTTCTACTCTCCCGGATTCAATCCCGTAAAGTCATACAGATTCCTTAACAAGTTATCTAACTATTCATGTAATCAAAACCATAAGAGATTCACCCGATTGTTACCAGATTTATCTACACCTCAAAGACTACGATTTCATCCAAATTTGGACAAGGTTGGAAAAATCTAAATACTACGAAAAAGTTTTTCAGCACCAAATTTTCCTCCGCTGGCTTTTTTATAACGACGGGAACGGGTCGTTACACTTTCAAATTAAAATAATCTGGGAACATAATATGTATTCCCTTGTAAAAAAATTACTTATGCTTAGAGACAACTCATAACTAAACTACAGTGTATTCATCAGTTTTCATTGATTTTTATACATAAACTTTGTATTCATTCTAACTGTATGCTATCAAGTTTTGTAATATTATCTTCATTTTATTTCCATACTATGAATTGGATACAACTTTTGTAGTTCATAATATCATTTTGTTGGGAATCTGTGGAATACAACATATTTATATATTTCTTGTATTTGTATGCCTGTTAGTTTTGTATTTATGTCATCAAATTGTATGCATCCTGAGAAGTGGATACAAAGTTAGTAGTTCACAGTAGTATCTTTGAAGCTGATTTTATGGAATACAACATAACTTTTGTTTAAATACAACTTTTGTAGTACATACTATT
Organism: Solanum sparsipilum; assembly: GCA_029582215.1. NCBI lineage: Eukaryota > Viridiplantae > Streptophyta > Magnoliopsida > Solanales > Solanaceae > Solanum > Solanum sparsipilum. Next base: position 60,469 of record JAKRZT010001465.1, read on the forward strand.
ATTTTGTGAGGATTATGTGGAATACAACATATTTTTTGTTATATTGCTTCTTATTTTGTATTTATTCTAACTGTATGGCTACTAGTTTTATATTTTTGTCATCAAATTGTATTCAACCTCGGCAGTGGATACAAGTTAGAAGTTCATCATAGTATCTTTCTAGCTGATTATCTGGAAAACTACATAAATTTTGTTTATATTTCTTTTTTATTTGCATTCATTTTAACTGTATGCCATCAAAAGTTTTTGATTTTTTGTCCTCACAAATGTATCTCAATATCTCTCTATTTAAATCTCAGCTTAAAAGTTTTAAAATATTCTCTCTCATGATTTTCTCCTTTCTGTTATTAACTAATTGTATTATTTAAAATTAAAAAAAATGAAAAAAAATACATATCAGCCCTATAACAAAAGAAAATATTGACATTTTTAATAAATATTGAAAATGTGGCTAAGAGGTCCTATTAAATGCTAAAATATTGACATTTTGAAAATTTTCCCTATATTCCTTCAACACTATCCCGTCAATACTATAAAAAACATAGCAATTCTCTTCGCTCCATTTTCCGGAATGTTGCATCAACACTATGATGGTTGCCATGGAATTGAATTTTGTTAGGCGAAATCTGAAGAAGAAAGATTAAAAATAATTTTTATTTTTAAACTGATGAGAAACCTATAGGGTAGTGGTCATAATGTGATTATCGCTAGTTTAAAGTGTCAAATTAAGGGATTTAAGGGATGAAATAAAGGAATGACAGTTACATTAACATATTTGCGTTATTTAGTGGGGAATTTAATTTGAATGTATTTTTGTTTTTTAAAAAAAATGATATATGCATGGAATATAGCCATTTTGACAAAAAGTGTAGCTATTTTTTTTTTAAACTATCATACTTATAGCTATTCCAATCTAATAACCCTAAAACTATAGTCATTTTTGTAAGTTACACAAATATGAGTTACTCCCTCTTTATTTTAATTTGTTTGTTCTGCTTGACTTAATACGGAGTTTAAGAAAGTAAAAAATGTTCTTTAATTTTATGGTTTTAAACATGATACGTAAAAAATTAAAATTAAAAAATTACCAAAAAATAATTAAAAATATTCTTTTTGAAACGGTCTAAATATAAAAGTAAGACAAATACAATTGTTTGGTTAATTCACTAATTTTGCTTCATTTTTCAGACTAAGTAGTTGGCATAACTTGTGTAATCATTTGATATCATGTATAATTTGTTACTTTGGTGACAAATAAAAGCTAGAAATGAACCTTTTTGTCAAAAGTTTAGAGATTACTCTTGTAGTAATATATAGTTGGTAGAAAAAAGGTTTGAATATGTCATCGAATTTTGAGAAAAAAGATTCATTTATGTCATCTATTAAAAGTTTGGTTCATTTATGTCATTTCTGTTAGAGAAAAGGCTCATCCATGTCATTATTTGTTAACTGAAATGATATAGATGAGTCAAACTCTTAACGGATAACATAGAATGGGTCTTTTCTCAAAGTTTGATGGAATATTTGATTCCTTTTTCTTTTAAAAATACTTAATTTAATGGTGACCGAATGATAATTGACCATGTGTAGAAATATTTTTTCAAAATCAAAACTGTTTTCCATTAACAAATAATGACATGTATGATCCTTTTCTCAAACAGAAAATGGCATAGATGAGCCAAACTTTTAAAAGATGGTATAGATTACCCTTTTATCAAAGTTTGATGACATATTTGACTTTTTTCCTTATTTGATACTCCCGTTGTCCTATTTACTTGTCCATTTTTTACTTGACACACCTATTAAGAAAATAATAATTGACATAGTGAGTTTACCATTTTAGCCCTATTAATTTATAGAATTTCAAATTACTTTACTCATTAAAAGAGGTTCTACTTTTTTAAAAAACATTAAATCTCTAAATAAATTGAGGGTATAATAGTTAAAAAATATTGTCTTTTTTTTATTTGTGAAAAACAATCAGTTAAAAGGAACAAATAAAAAATGACAGAGGGAGTAATAAAAGATACTTTGTCCCTAATTACTTATCATCTTTTGAATTGACACACCTATTAAGAAATCAATAATTGACATAGTTAGTTTACCATTTTACCCCAATTAATTATGAAGTGGATGAATTAAAAACTTAATATTTTCAAGAAATTCTACCTTTTTCAAAGTAATTAATTGAGGGTATAATCGGTAAAAAAAAATTATCCTTAGTTGATTTGTCAAAATGGACAAGTAATTAGGGACAACTATAAAAGGAAATATGGACAAGTAATTAGGGACGGATGGAGTAATTATCACATTAATTACATAAATTAATTAAGTGAATGGAGGAATGAAACAAACTTTCAAATTGCCAACTACTCAATAATAGAAGGCAATATTCTGATTTTAATATTTGTTTTTTCATCTTTTAGTTTATATTTTACATGGCTGCTCTAGTATTCTTTTTTCTTTGTTTTTTTTTTGTCGTTGATTTTATCTCCAATAACCTTGTCACTGTTGGTGGTTCATTTTCTTTATTTTATTTTATTTTTATGAGGACTTATGTTTGCTTTCTTTAGCTGTTGTTATTCCATTTTTATTTATTGAATTGTTCTTCTCGATTCATTTTGATTAATTTCATATATTGTTATAACCTCGGCCTCTTCCCGTTGCTCGTCCTCTACCCCTGCCTCAACCGCGACCTCTCCCTGTGGATTCCTTAGCTAGCTCATTGACGGGAGCTACGGGCCAGACGTCATTGAACCTAGTGTTAACCATCTGCGGAGAGAAGAATGAAAGAGGTTAGATACCAATTTCGATCACCAGATACTAATTGGAATCAAGTTATAGCACGAAAGAAGACAAGAGAAAATAAAGAGATTTCCTAAAGTCCTATAGCCTCTAGAAGAAAAGTACATACGTCTCTATACCGTTCCGCAAAACTCTACTAGACTCATTTTGGTACACCGAGATCAACAAACCTAGGACTCTGATACCAACTCTGTCACGACCCAAACCGTCGTGCTTGGCACCCACACGAACCCTCCCATGGGAGAACCATTAATATTAATCAGCTAAATCCAAAAGCTACACATTTAAAGATACGGAAGCAGGTTTAAATGTAGAAAATAAAGTGGATTTCTCATAAATTTCGGAATTCTAACAATTCAATACTAAAACATTCTGGAAAACACCCCTAGAACCTGAAAGTCAATGTACCAAAACATCTAAAGTTCAACAAGTCTAAGGAAAATGGGTACAACCCAATCTAACATATGAATTAACTAAATAGTCTAAGTCCGAAGAGATGAAAAGAAAGAGAACTCCATGGCAGCCTGAAAAAACTGGCTCACCCTTGAAATTCGGTCACGATTACTACTCTTCTAGATGAGGTCTGTCAGTAGCCGCCTGAAGATGCCCTATACTCAACAAAAAAAGAGCAAGTGCAGAATCAGTACACAACCACACTGTACTGGTGGATCACGCAGATATTCCAATAATCACAACATATATCAATAATCATAACAATATAAACATGACATGTACAGAATGTAAATACATATACCGATTATCAATCGTGAACAACTTACAATTCCACATTCTCTTTAACAAGTAGATATGACAATTTAATGGTCCTCTCATGGTACCCATACCCAAACTGTTAGTGTACCGGAACGTGGTACCCGATCTCAGTTAGTGTGCCGGATGTGACACCCGATCCCATATATGCATCGGACCATGGCACCCAATCCAAGTTAGTGTGTCGGAACGTGACATTCGATCCATTCAACACAACCACAATCACAATTACACTCATATGTACATTCTCAAAATCATACAATCATGTGTTTTGAATCATGGCATACATTTAATCATTCGTTCGCATTTCATTAGGTTTGATCGCAATGCTTCATTCCCATACATACATGCATCACAATGAAGTAATCACAAACATATATCACGCAAAAATGAAATCAAACCATCACCTACCTTCAAACTAAGCTTGAATCCCCCTAAGAACTTTGATTCTTTCCTTTCCAGATTCTTTCCACTTGTTGTAGGTCTACAAATAACAAATTAATGCAAGGATCAATAAACGAGGCCTAATTACCCGTATTACAATTGAAATCCTCAACCCTAGGCCAAACCCAAGATCCCAATACCAATCTTAGGGCTTTTTCCACCATTAACTTCAGATCAAAACCTTTCCCCAACAATAATTATCCAAGAATCTAAGTTCTACGGATCAAAATACGGATTAGGGGAGTAAAATCCTTACCCTTAGTGCTAGAAGAAGTGGAAAACTATCAAGAACTTGCCCTGGTTTGTCCCTTAGCTCACAAGAACGAAAATTGCAGAATAAAATATTTTTGGGGTTTATTTTTGTCTTAAGTCGTGACTGGGCCACTACGGCGGACTCCGTCCCGCCATAGCGGCCCCGCCCAAGCGGCTTGCGTGGAGATAGAACGTCAGAATTAGAGTCCCGAACCCCCATTTCACAACACACATTCAACCCATGACAATCAAAAACTACCCGTTCACGCTAAGATTAGTTTTATGAGTTCTACTCGCCTGAATTCGATTTCGTAAAGTTGTACGGGTTCCTTAACGTCTAAGATATCTACTCATGTGATCAAATTCATAATTAGATCTCTCATTTGTTACCAAATTTCCCTAGACCTCACTGACTCTGATTTCGTCCAAAACTGGACTAGGTTGGGAAATTCCAAGTTACTACCAAAAAGTTTTCCGACCCCAATTCTTTCCCCATTGGATTTTCCCTAACGATGGAATCAGGTTGTTACAATAGATACCAAATTACCCATCACTCATCCCCGAGTGATTAACTAAAAACGACTGGCTTAAAGTAAGGGTAGAGTAGTACCTGAATCGTTGAACAATTGGGGATGCTTGTCTCGCATGTCTCTCTTGGTTTCCCAAGTAACGTCCTCCACTGGATGATGCTTCTATTAAACTCTCAAGGACTTAATCTCCTTGGTCCTCAGCTTTCGGACATCACGATCAAGAATTGCAATAGGTTCTTCCTCATACTAAAAGTCCTTGTCTAACACAATTGAGTCCCATTTTATGATGTAATCCCCGTCACCATGATATCTCTTCAACATGGACACATGAAATATCGTATGAAATCCTGATAAGTTAGGAGGTAAAGCCAACATATACGCCACTGGCCCTACACGGTCAAGAACTTCAAATGGTCCAATGTATGGAGGACTAAGCTTGCCCTTCTTGCCGAATCTCATCACCCCTTTCATGGGTGATACCTTAAGAAGAACCTTTTCACCCGTCTGAAATGACATGTCTTTTATCTTATGGTCTGCATACTTTTTCTATCGACTATGGGCTGCTAAGAGCTTAGCTTGGATGTTTCTTACCTTATCCTGAGCATCCCACACCAAGTCAACCCCCAACGGTTTCACATCTCCAGCCTCAAACCATCCTATGGGTGATCTACATCCTCTCACATATAGTGTTTCAAATAGTGTCATATCAATGCTGGAGTGGTAACTTTTATTATAAGATAACTCACACAACGATAAAAACTTATCCCAATGTCCTCCAAAGTCGATCACACAATCTCTCAACATGTCCTCTAACACTTGAATTTTCCTCTCAGACTGCCCGTCCATCTGTGGATGGAAAGTTGTGCTAAAGGTGAGTTGAGTACCCAACTCCTCATGCAATTTTCCCCAAAACTTGGATGTGAACTGCGTACCACGGTCTGAGATGATAGAAAGAGGGACCCCGTGCAGCCTTACTATCTCTTTTACATACACCTTAGCCAATTGTTGCGCATTATAGTCTGTCCTGACCGGAATAAAATGGACTGACTTAGTCAATCTGTCAACCACTACCCAAATAGAATCAAATTTCCCTAAGGTCTTAGGGAGACCAACCACAAAAGCCATAGCTATCATTTCCCACTTCCATTTCAGAATTGGCATTCTCTGAAGCAAACCTACAGGCCTTTGATGCTCATATTTTACCTGTTGGATATTTTCACACTTAGCCATAAACTCCGCTATATCTTTATTCATGTCAAACCACCAATAAAGTCGCTTCAAATCTGGGTACATCTTGGTCACACCTGGATGAATGGAATGCCCCGACTCATGAGATTCTTAATCAAGTCACTCACCCTAGGAACACAAATCCTTCCCTTAAAACTGAGCAGACCCCACATCAAGAAACATATCTCATTCCTTACCAATCGTTTTCTTCTTTCTAAGCTCATTCAAATTCTCATCCTCAAACTGTTTGGACTTGATCTCCTCAACGAAGGTGGCCCTAACCTCAATGCTAGCTAACACCCCACCTCTTTCTGAGATGCCCAACTTCATGAACTTAAACTCCAAGGTTAGGATTTCCTTAGCCAAAGGTCACTTGGATACACTCAAGCAAGCTAGACTACCCATACTCACCGCTTTTCAGCTTAGTGTGGCTGCCACGACATTAGCCTTACCTGGATGATACTGGATGGTCACATCATAATCATTGAGTAACTCCATCCACCTTCATTGTCTTAAATTCAGATCTTTTTGAGTGAATACATGTTGTAGACTGCGATGATCAGTAAACACCTCACACTTGACACCATAGAGATAATGTCGCTAGATCTTAAGAGCAAACATTACCGCTGCCAACTCTAAATCATGTGTTGGGTAATTCCTCTCATGCACCTTCAACTGCCGCGATGCATAAGCTATTACATTCTTATCCTGCATCAACAGAGCACTCGAACCCGTATGTGAAGTGTCACAATAAACAATAAAATTTTTATCTTCAACCGGTAGTGCTAGAATAGGTGTTGTGGTCAAGAGAGTCTTGAGCCTTTGAAAGATCTCCTCACATTTTTCAGTCCATTCAAAAGGTACCTTCTTTTTTATCAACCTTGTCGGATGTGTGGAAATGGAAGCAAAGTTCTTCACGAATCGACGATAATAGTTGGTGATATACCGTGAGTTTACGGTATTTCTAATACATTTCACTTACAAGTTGTGTGTGTCTGGGGCCTTTTTATATTGGTTTTTATGGTTTTTATCATGTTTTGCAGGAAAGGTGTTCAGGCGCGAAAGTTAGAGACAGTCGAAGGAAATGCAGAAAAAGGGCATCCACGGAGGTGATCTACGGACCGTAGGTCCATCCATGGTACGTAGGTTATGACCGTAGATCAGAAGGCATGGTGTTGAGGACAAATCAAGGAAATATGACTAAGTGTGGAACCACGGTGCTCATTAACGGTCCGTAGATTGACCTGCGTACCGTACTGTTGATTCGTAGAGTGAGACTGCGAGGGTTCCAGTACCTGATTTTTGAAGATTCTAAGTATGGATCTACGGAGGGGATTGACGGACCGTAGGTCGATCTACGGTCCGTACTGCTGGTCCGTCGTTTGCTTCAGAGAAGCTGATTTTTGGAAGCTGAAATATTTTCTAAGTCCCGAGTGACAGAAGGGACTTACGGACCGTAGATCCATCGACGGTCTGTAAGTCGGTCTCGTGGATTGAAGACGCGTACCTGAACAAAACTTTCCTTAATTTGTTTCCTTTTTTATTTAGGATTTGTTTTCTATAAATAGGACA
>JAKRZT010001466.1:0-49350 GCA_029582215.1 Solanum sparsipilum
TCTATGTATTATGTACGTAAAATGTAACATATGCCAATCTTTCTAAATCATATAAATTTTTGAATTAAAAGTAGTTATTGATTTGATTTATCACTTTGATGTTTAGTGGAAGTTGCAACTTATTATAGCTACCAGTTCAATCTAGAGTTTTCTTGTCTCTTTTAAGGTCTTATTGGATTTATAAAGTTGGGGTGATATATACATCAAATAAAATTGCTATTCTTTTGCACTACATATATAATAATTGCATAAAGAAAAGTCACATCTTGTTTTTATGAATATCAAGAGGATTAATATTATTTGGATAGTTAGGTATCTGAATAATAATTATCCATGAAGATATAAATAACCTTTTTTTGTTTTATTTTCATCAAAAATGGCTGGTTGAAATTGAATTCCATGTGATATATTTGGATGATAGGGAACAAATGGGTCAATTAGAAAACTATAGTCTTAATTGGTCACAAATGCAAAGAGTGCAAGCTAAAGTTTGCAATAATTTTACTCAATTGGCAAAACTTTTGTTAGTATGATACTTTTTTTAATAATACGATGTATGATCATTTGATTTTCACTTTATTATATCAAATTAAAGTGATTAGTAAAAACTTTTTTTAATAATAAAAATGTCACTCAACTTTAATTTATCTAAGTTCATTAATTACTTTGTTTCATAATTTTTCACTTTGAGAGACTTCCTAGAAATTTCTTGCTTGTTTCTTCATAATGTCAAGATTATTGAAGCTTCATTGCCTCTTGCAAAAGTAGTAATTGTACAAAGTGGTTCATCTATTTTTACTCAATTTTAGGTCATAATTGAGGGGCGATCGTTGATTTTGACCCTTAATTTTTAGTATGAATTAATTTTATTAAAACATTTATATATTATTTCATGCAAAGTAAAATATGAAGTGAGAATCTTTACGTAACAACATATCAAATCATCTTAATAATAATGTGTATATCATTTATCGTATAATAATCTTGAATATAATTATAATCCTTTAATATTTAATCAAGTTATAGTAATTTTGGGAAGTTTCCATATATTTTTCTAAGTAAAAGTAAAAGAGCTTCTTTACTATAAAGTACATATGAGAAACTTCTTATGTCTTGTCCTTCTTTAAGCACCATGATAAAGATAGTCACGCAAGTAAAAAGAAAAATAAGTTGTACTACAATTCATGCTTCTTTCTCTTGCAATATCTACTTAAATACCTTCTTATAAAATTGACTTTTCAACGCGAATTGAAATTTAGTCGAATTTACAGAAATCTAAACACCAAATCTTCTTGTTATAGCATACTTATCGAGAGCATAATAGAATTGCAGACTTGTCTGCAAAGAAAGAAGCGAAGAAAAAACTTTTTGCAAAGCTCACTATGATAACAGTTTGATCAGAAAATTTTTAACATACAATATTAATAATCAAATGACTTGATATACTCTTTTAAATTACTTACGCTTCCTAAACCTCACTCGTGAAATTATTGGTAGTTGTTTGTTTGGGTGGAAATTTGTTGTACAAAAGATGTAGAAATTGATAAATTGGTTTAGTTGGACTAAACATGCAAAATTATAAAACTAGTGAACCACTAAAATGAAAGAAATTAATAAATGGGGGCCCCATAATAGCAATTTCCGAAAAAAGCTGTTAAAAACGTAATTCCACGTGAGGGTATTTGTCGTTTTATTAACGGCTCTGCAAAAAATCATTTCTAACGGAATTTTACTCTCAAAATGTCATTTTCCTTAACGGCTAAACATTTCTAACATTAATAGTAAAATTTTTTTTTTGCCAATAGTAGTTATCGTAAATCAATACATGCATAATATGTGTTTGTTTGTATAAGTAATAATTTTATCATTGTACTAAATTATTTAGTTATGATAAGTTGATATCACTTAATACACGTGCATTGGTATATGTAAAAAAAAAATCGTACAATAATCACCTCCCGTTTCTTTGTATGTGTTGTCACCTTTTTATTTTCATTACGGAAAGTGTACACTAAATCAAAAATAATCTTTAGCGACAATTAATTAGCAATTGCCACTAAATATGTATTTTTAGCGGCAATTAACACTCTTTGTATATGTTTCTAAAGGCTAAACATTGAATATAATGACACTTAACTAATGCCGGTAAAGACTTTAACACTCTTTATTAATGTGTCTATTTATTGCCGCTAAAAGTTATTTTTGTTGTAGTGGTATATCCTCATGTTTCATACAAAAGTATGACGTAGTGATCAATAAAGTGAGTTGAGTACCGTGAAGTTATAATTAAGTTCAAATCTCAATAAAAGCAAACATGCTAGGTGATTTTCTTTCTCCACATGTCTTGGTTTAGATTCTGACGGACATAGTTATTCGATAGCTATATACTGATGAAAAATTATATATAAATATATATAAATACTTTCATGATCTTATTTGTTAGTCATGACCCTTATTCATATGCTTGTCGACCTTGGAGATCGATGTAAACCTTAAAATTATATTAAACATATTATTTCGTTTTTGTATCAAAATTGTTTATAGTGTAAAGTGTTTATAAGCTAAAATCAGTGTTTTAAAAGGCGGGGGCGTGAGGCAAGGCGTTTTATACAGAACAGGGCGAGGCGTAAGCTCTGAGACACGAGGCGTAAGTCCCACGGATCTACGGGGAGTAGTCTCATGTATATTCAATTTTATATATAGTTTTATTACTAATAAAATAAGCAAAAGTAAACCTTTCAATGATTTATGATTTTTATTTGAGATAAGTAGTAATAATCAATAATGAAGGAAAAAGTATTATAATTACTATTTGAGAAGTATCATTACACTAATAATAAAAATATGATATAAAGCAAAAAAGGTTAAAATAAATTAAAAACGTCCGAGCGTACGTCTTATGGATCTACGTCTTTAATTTACGCCTCGGAGCATTTGTGAGACGCCCCGCCCCAAAACTCGCTCTGGGACTCGCCCCAAAAACGTTTTTGAAAACACAGGCTAAAATCATAAGTTGTCCAATTTACAACTTTTTAGCTTATAATCACTTTTAATTTATCCTAATATATTTTGTACTAATTTCAAGATTACACCTTCCTAAACAAACCCTTAATTCCCTCTCCATTATGTCTCCACCATGTCATTTTTTCATTTTAAAAACCTTTAAGTTAATATTTTATTTTAAAAACCTTTAATTTAATATTTTAAGTAAATAATTTAAAGACATTTAAGTCATTTTAAAAAATAAATCATGTTAGCATTTTTAATTTTCCACTAAAACTCCAACTATTTATTATCAGTTTAATATCTCTATTCAAACACGTAACTATTAATTAATAAAATTATTTTAAAAATAAAAATACTTTTTTAAAACATTTAATACTTATTAATTATTTTTATTGAACTAGCCTAAGTTAGGAACTTGATTGATTGCCCGTTATTCGAGGTAAAAAAGGTGGCCAATTTACGTACAAGTTATAGTATTGTCTCGAATCTTGACCAATTTAACTAATCTACAGTTTGAAAAAGAAAATAAAAAAGTAAAAGTGAAGAAAACTTTTAAATGCAAAGAAAATAAATAAATTAAATTAAATCTTTTAAATGCAAATATAATGGTAACAAAATTAACAAAAAAAACTACACATTGGCCTACAAAATCAAAACTTTTACTTTTTCAATAAGTAAAAAGAAGATAGTAATTGAGTAAACAAAACCCCACAACTCTTGTCAATGTTAGAAAAAAAAATATTTTCTTGCTTGTAGGTCAAGATAATGTAGAAATAAAGGCATGTAGTAAGAATTGATTTCTACTATGGTAAATATAATAATTCATGTGGTCCTCTATGAAATTGATTTTTATAACATAATAATATAGTCAGTGTAATTTCAGAAGTGAAGTTTGCGGAGATTTGAAAAATATAAGAGAAGAAAGATATGATGAAAATAACTAAGAAAAAAAAAAGTAACGACATCAAAAATAGGTAGTCGGGTATAGAATATTAAATATGGGTTTAGCTACGTAAATTTAATACTCTTGGCTCAAATTTTGTAAATGTGGTAAAAATAGTGTCATCTGATTACTTTTCGGTCATGTCTAGCAAAATAGCCAAATCTCTAGACTTTAGGTGAAATTTCATGATAATATCTTAAAATGTATCTGTGAAATTTGAAACTTAAAAGCGTCTATTTGCAAACTTTCTCGTTAAGAAATTCGCTATGTATAGAAAAATTAACAGAATTGAATTACTAACACTTAAGGTCAATATCATGATAAATTTCATAACTTATAAAGGTTAAATTTTGAAACCGTCTTATATCCAAATTGTTCAAGAATGGAACTATTGGAAACTAATATATATATATAGTAAAAAAATTTAGTGGAATTAACTTTTATAAAAGGTTTCAAATTATAACTATACTCATTATATTTTGTTGATATGACTTACTATATTAGGACAATTGTAAGTTTAAAGTTTTACAAGTAAAGATAATTTAGTGTGAAACAAGTCAAACATAGATGATGGTAGTTACATCTAATAACTAAAACAAGTGGAAAAATATCATTAATCATATGTTTGATTAGTTTTATTAGTTTCTATGTCACCATCCATATACTCAATTTCTAATATGGTCACTGACATGAATTGTGATGGAATAACTGAGATCCCTCCAGTATTAATCAGAAATTTTTGAGTTCGAGATCCTAAAATGGAACAATCTTGTTGGAAGCATCGTCTCGAGAAATGAATCTCGCAAATAAGTGAGTCCAAATTTTATCGACCTGAATGTGAATACTCAATATTGAATGAAATACAAAAGGAACTTCTAATCTAGCCAAAAGAGAAACAAGAAATTAGTTCTAAAGCAATTTTCTCAGTTATGTTTTATTTTTTGTCAAACTTCTGAAATTCCACATTAGTTAGTTAGTTATTGTAGGTGTTGACTTGTGAAAAAAGTATTTCAATTGTGCTAAAATTGTGAAAGATTGAGATTTATTAATTAAAAAAAAGGAATATAAAACGTAGCTTCGATTTTTGTAGCTCAAAATACATCTTTTACTTTTTTTTTAACCTAACAAGAAATAAAATAACTATTTTTCAGTTTCAAGTAAATAATTTATTCTTTATAAGTGCATATATATTCATTTTCGATCTGTTTAAGCGTTGGTTGATAGAATTATCCGATAACATTATTGGTGAAAACTAACAAACAACTAGTGACTTAATTGATACATACATGCGTAAGGTCAAACATAGAAAATCATTACACTATAAATGAATATAACTTAAATTCTAATAAAATCTAAAATTTCCAAAAAAAAATATTAATTGTTATTGAAGCTAAATGAAATAAAACAAGAAAAAGAAAAAAAAAGTTTATAACTACAGGACAGAAGCAGTTGTATGAGCCGTTAGCAGTTAGATCATAGATGCTGTTTGTAAGGTAAAAATGATGAAAAATTGGACCATACAATGACCTAATTTAATTTAATTTTTGCTTTTTCACTATATTCGATATTCGTATTAGAATCTGATTAATTAATTCAAACTCATAAAGGTAGAACATTCTCTTTCAAAGACGGACTTCATATACAATGCTCGAATACGAGAGTCTAGACTTTTGACTCAAAAAGAAAATACTATTTACTACTCGACCATAATCGTTATTGATGATTTTATTAGTTTATAAAATAATGTCTTTATTTCATTATGTTGTTTTTATATGTATAATGAATGTAACTTTTTGTGCATGGAGCCACCCACCCACCCACCCTATCCTAGGGGGGTGGGGGTAAAAAAACTTGGGATTGGGAAAATGTAGTGTATAGAGGCGTGAAAAAAATGTTATGATGGAGGTCACTTGGTGGTTGCATGGAGAGAATAATATTGTCCCATTTTCCCCTTCTAAAAGTACAATATTTTAGCCAAATTAAAGCTCAAAATTTTGTAATAATTCCCAATTTTGACTTTTGCCATAAGTTTAAGGGATTTTTTTTTTTTTTTTTGTTTTAATGTGTTGATTATATATATATATATATAGAGAGAGAGAGAGAGAGAGTTAGAGTTTTATTTAAATATTATTATTGTGGGAAATTTGGGGATTTAGTTTTGAAATATTGACAATTATTACTATAGTTCTTTGTAATATATAGGTTGAAAAATATTGGGGAGAAGTGATTAGATAAGATATCACACAATTATTATATTATCGAGGACATAATTCTAGATAGGAAGGAGTGAAGGTCGCATATTAGGGTAGAAAGTTAGTAGAGTTGGAGTGTTGTCTTGCCTTGCAGAGGTTTAGGTTTGTTAGTGTCTTTCGTAGTACTAGTCATACCATGTAGTTTTTGTCATATGTTGTTATTGTTATTGTTTCTTTCTTATAGATTTTACAATACTTTTCTTATAAACGATTATGTTTTCTTTTTTTTTACTTAGATTTGATGCACTTGAGCCGAGAGTCTTTCAAAAATAGTCTCTCTATCTGCACGAGATAGTGGTAAAATTTGTATACGCTATATCTTCTCCGGACCCGCTTGTGAATCTTCACAAATTTTCTTTTTGCCGGTTAGAACTAAAAACAATCTAATTAAAATTTTCCTTTTGTATGTTTATTGTCTCTCTTTTTATATGTTATCCTAATGATTAAAAGTGCCAATTTAAGAATTTTGAAAATCATGTTATATTCGAAAAGCAAAAAATAAATAAAAGGGTGAAGGGTGTGGGGAGCAAAGTGTTAAACGTAAATGTTAATTATGTTAAATTAGGTGATGATTATGCTTTTGATAACTTGTAAGTAATTAATAACAACCAAATATGGCATCATATCAGAAAAAAATTAATTCTTTTTTTTTGAATGAAAATGATGTAATTGTTAGTCATTTTCGTTCTCGTAAATTTTGTTAAACCTTTTCGTGTGATAATTAAGCAATGTAATGCATTTTTACGGGGCGAAAACAACTTTGGATATATAGGTAGACGAATGATGCAATGACATGAGACAAATGCATTGAATTATATCTTCGCGACGGAGACTACTAATTCATAAATCGTGTAAATTTGGTATGAGATTGATGATCTCGATGAGATTGATATTCCAACCTAATTGGTTTAACAAAGTTAACATTTTTGCTTTGTATACTAGAGAGATCTAATTGAATAGGTGTTATATATACGCGAATCTAAATTTAGTTGAACTCTAATATGAATATCGGATATCTGATTAAAAACAAAACAAACAAAAACAACTCACGTAACAAGCAAACCCAAAATTAAAGTCAAACACACATAGATAAATTCAACATGCAGCTGGTTTCAATTACTCTAAACAATCATTTTAATCATTCCAAACAATCAATCATAGGCAGCAATTCATGCATACACCTCATATTCCTTTTGACAATGTTAGAGTTTCAGGTTAATTTATATACGTCTCGATCAATCGAATATTTATTTATTTTCATTGAAATGTTGCTACTATTGAATTTCGAATATTATTTACAAGAGTATCACTTTAACTCTTTAAATATCCAATTTTTTTATTATTATTATACTTGTATAAACAACAATAAGATCACGCTTCAATCTCAAACAAATTATGTTTAATTACATGATTCCTTACTTAATCGTACGATATCATTTCATTTAAACTCATTTTAGTTTTACGTTAGCTATCAGTCTATCATAAGTCTACAATCTCGTACACGATTTCCACACCCTAATGCTACAATACTAAAAAAAAATATGAAAATTTACTGAAAACATGGTAGCAAAAATTCATGAAGATCCAGACAGAGATGAATTATAAGTTTATCTTAATTTATACGTCAAATTTATATATTTATTTTATATTAATAAAAAAATGAGTTTGTTTGACAAAAAAACATAAATCATCACCCAACAAAAATTTTCTTCAATGAACTCCGCCGAGACTTCCGCGGATAGCCCATAATTTTTTATTATTATCTTTTTTTGTACTCAAACTTTCTTTAATTCTCTTTCTAGTCCTTTTTTTTAAAATTTATTTATATATATAGTAAGACATATAAATTCCTTTTGTTTAGACTTTGGAATATAAAAATATAATTGTGTAACGCCGTAGAATAAGGTAATCCCCGTGAATATTGTTTTCCCTTTCGTTGGAATGTTGGTAATATGAGTTTCATCGAGGGTTCACTGAAATCCACTAAGTGAGGTATGGAAAGGGTAGAGTATACGTATATTTTATCCCTATCTCAAGGAGATCCTCGGCTCAAGTAAGAATAAGAAGAAAACAACAAAGAAAACATAACAGTTAATAAGAAAAGTAGTGTAAAGTCTACAAGGACACAATAATAACAAAAATTATGTGTGATAATCGAAACACAATATATAACATAAAACAAGAACTACAAGAGTACGACTAAAACTATGGAAGACACTAATAAGTCTAAACCTACGCACGACAAGACAATATATACTTCACCCTTACTAACATTCTATCTTAATATGCGACCTCCACTCATTTCCTATCTAGAATCATGTCCTCGATAATATAAAGCTGCATCATTTCCTGTCTAATCACTTTTCCCAAATACTTCTCAGCCTATCTCTACACCTCCGGGTACGTACCCCCTACAATCAGCTTCTCACACCTCCTCATTGGGGGGTCAACGCACCTCCATTGCACATGTTCAAACCATCTCAATCTCGCTTCCCTCATCTTGTCTGCCACAGAGGCAACTCCTACCTTCTCTCGAAACACCTCATCCCTAATCTTGTTGCTCTTAATATGTCAATACATCCACATCTCCGCAACAACATCTTCTGAACATATAAGTTCTTGACTAATCAGCACTCCACCCCATACAACAAGACTATACGTAAAGTTCAAAAAAGGATTAAACCGTATAAATTATTTATACATACATATTCTTAACCTACATTTCTATAACTTAAATTCATGACCTCCTCATCACACGTTTAACAACTTTATTTCAGAAGTAACTTACACCTAAATGGATCAAATGAAATAAATTTTAAAAACCATATCACAATCAAATTTTTTTTTTAGATACAATCATAAAAAGGGTCATTTCTTAAAAGAGGTCATGGAAAAGAAAAATACGTAACTTTAACTTAAGCAGTTACTGGCGGTTACTAAAGTGGTTACAGGTTTGGTTAAAATGACAATTTAACCTTAGGACAAAAAAACCAAACCACTAACCATAGTTAGTAAAGGTGATTTTAGTTAATAAACGGCCGTTAAATTTAACGTTTTCTGTTAACAGGCTCTATATAAACTACCTTCAGAGGCCGTTACGTTGGGCTCAGTGCAACCTTCTTCTCTGACTCTCTTTCTTCTTCCTCTGACTCTCTGTTCCTTTTTCTGATTTTCTGAAAGAGGAAAAATGGCAATGGCTTCGTTAATGGGTTCGAAGAAATGGCTTTCGTTTAGCTTCAGTTTTCTGCTGCTTTTGTTGCTTCTCGTCGGAGTTTATGCCGCCGGTGTGCAGAGCAACGACGGTTCCGACACCAGGTTTGTTCGAATTTCTCTGAAAAAAGCATTGATATTCGCTTTTTGTACAGTGTTTGAAGCTTTGTAGGAGTTTTAGCAGTGAATTTGAGCTTCTCTGCTACAAATTTCATCTGCATTTTCGGAAAACTTAAACAAAATTTGTGTTTCATGGCTTTGTGGGAGTTTTAGTTGTGAAATTCTAGGTAAACTAGAGTTTATTTAGCTTCTCTGATACAAAATTCATCTGCATTTTCGAAAAGTTCAACAAAATTTGTGTTTCATGGCTTCTCACTCTTTTTTAGTGTTTTGCTTCAAACTTTTTCTAATTCCAGCTCGTTTGGACTCTCTCTCTCCATTGAAATTTTGGGATATTTTGCAGATTTCTAGAGAATTCTGTGAAAATTACTGTTTCGAACATTTTCTTCGTTTAGACTCTTCTCGAAACTCAGTTTTTGCAGAATTCTTAGAAATTTCTACGAGTTTTACTTTTTGAGCTGTTTTTAACCTCTACATTATACACAAAACACTACAGTTTAAGCTTTTTCTGGCCGAAATTTCTCCACATTTTACCTAACGAAACGCTACATTTTGGTTTTGGTTTAACAGGACTGTCGAAAAAGAGCAGTTGCTGAGCTCTGAAAACTCAACAATGGCGGTGAGGTATGCAGAAACAATCTTAGCCGTTAGTTTTTGGTCTCAAAAGTATTAATTAAATATCCACCGTCGGATCTCACTGTTCCGATCCAAAGAACTTTGTATTAGAATAAATCTCAGCCGTTGAGATCCCTTATCCCATTAGATCTGAACCGTTTAATCTGTTAAAACATTCATTCCCCCAACTCTCATTGGATTCCTTCTGCTCTTCTACCAGAAAATCTTCATTGGTTCCTTAACTCCCTTTCTATTCCCCAAACTACCCCTGTAAAACTCCTTAATTTACAGATTTATTAACCAAGCAGTAGTAAGTTTAATGGGTATTTTAGTCATTTTGCTTATCCCGCTCAACGATTCGCCTCATCTCACAGTTTTTCAGTTGCAGTTTTATGTATAAATATATACGTATAGAGAGAGTGTATGTATAGGTTTATACTGCATTGAGCAGTGTAAAGAAAAGAAAACACACAGTGAAAGTGTAATGTGTGTTGCTTTTTAACAGTGTACTTTTTTGCTGCGTGAAATAGTGGATAAATGTCGGTTGCTGCCTTTGTTTTTAGCTGAAATTACCAATATACCGCTGTTTTTTTTTTTTTTTTGATTTTTTTGTTTTTTGTTTTTATGTATTAGTTTGGAAGAGGTTGAGGAGAAATTAAGCAAACATGCAGTGGATGATCCTGAAGAAGTTGTTGCCATGGTTGCCGAGTGAGTTACCTTTTCCTACTCTCTTAAAAAAAGTATTAACGTGCGAAAATTGGTCTGGACACGAAGAAAAAAAAAATTTGCATTAACTCACAATAGGTTTTGGTTGTTAGGAGTAGCTTATTTTTTGTGGTCCTATTAAACGACTCCTCTATGGCAGACCTACTCAATCCACCCCTACCCCCACATGGTCCAAACATCTCTTGCATTCTCTACCCCCTCCCCCTGCCTTTTTTAGGGGTGGGGTGGGGTGAATCTATATTTGTGTGTATGTTCTGTTTATTGTGTTGGCTACTTTTAGTACTTGTTGGCTCTTGTTTGATTATTTAGACATTTTCAGCATTAAAAATGCAGAGACCCCTCTAGTAAGATCTCTACTGTCTCCTTGTCCTTTTTTTCTAATTCTAATTAAAAAATTGGCTATAGTTTCGCAGGTGTAGGATAACTTAACATGGGAAAGTCAGTTAAATATGATATCTTTTAACTCAACCTATAGGCTAATAGTTTCTTTTTTGTCCTTTAACGACAATGAAAAAGGTTTGGGGTGGGGGTGGGGGTATTGTTATTTGTGATCTGTGGAAAGTCATTAATTGACTGGTTACACATGGTGGAGTAGTGAGTTGTGACAGTTTTTATTAGTGCATGTGCATGCAAGAAAATATACCAAAATGACGGAGCAAACTGAATGGTGCAATGCCTACTAAATTACAATTGGATTATAGTCACTCAGATTATACTGTTTTCTTTACATGATTCTTATCTTTTTTTTTCATGTGGCAGCAATGCATTACCATTCACCTATGTCTTTTGGCTTTTCTAAAATGTAGTGCCTACATAATTATTGTTTTTGCCTATTTTACCAAGAAAACAAACAACCCAAACCTGAAAAGACCAAAATAGTCCTTGTAGGATGACAAAATCCTTTTAATGCATTTTCACTGGCTCCGAACTTATGGTCCCTACACTTGTAGCCGTATAATATTGCTAGTTATTCCCACCGACACTCTTCAAAGTAACCACAAAAACAGTATTTTGAATTTGACTATCCTATTTCCATTCCTAGGAATAAATGAATTCCCCTGTTCTTATACACAATAATTTTACTTTAAAGAAAAGAAAGTGACATGTTCCTAAAATACTGTTCAATGAATTTACTGCCAATGTGTGAAAATGAAAATGACAGTTTTTTTTAATGTTTAACTAACTATGATTTGGGTTGCTAAACAGGAGCATTAGGAACAGCACTGAGAGGCGAAAACTTGGATATTTCTCATGTGGGACAGGAAATCCTATTGATGACTGCTGGAGATGTGATCCCAATTGGCAAAAGAACCGCAAGCGTCTTGCTGATTGTGGCATTGGATTTGGGCGCAATGCTATTGGTGGTCGTGATGGTCGTTACTATGTTGTCACTGATAATCGTGACGATGACCCTGTTAACCCCAGGCCTGGAACTATTCGTCATGCTGTTATCCAGGAGGAACCCCTATGGATTGTGTTCAGTCGCGACATGGTCATACAGTTGAAACAGGAGCTCATTATGAACAGTTTCAAGACAATTGACGCACGTGGCTACAATGTTCACATTGCCAATGGTGCTTGTCTTACAATCCAGTTTGTTACCAATATTATTATCCATGGCCTACACATCCATGACTGCAAACCAACTGGAAATGCCATGGTGAGGAGTTCAACGACCCATTTCGGCTGGAGGACAATGGCTGATGGTGATGCCATTTCTATCTTTGGCTCAAGCCACGTATGGGTTGATCATAACTCACTCTCTCACTGTGCTGATGGTCTTGTTGATGCTGTAATGGGCTCAACTGCCATTACTATTTCTAACAATCATTTCGCCCATCATAATGAGGTGCTTTTAGCGTTTGAAACTAATTTTTAGATTTTTATCTCTGATTTCCAGAGCTGTGGAGCTAACTTCAGGGGCTCTTTTTGTTAATGCAAACAGGTCATGCTATTGGGCCACAGTGACTCCTACACTAAAGACAAGCAGATGCAAGTGACAATTGCATACAACCACTTTGGAGAGGGTCTCATTCAAAGAATGCCTAGGTAATTTCTGCTCTTGGACTTAAAATCCGAACAAGTTGGAATTGGCTATATAACTACCATTACTTGTCAAACAAAAGATCAGAAGTAAGTGTATTGATGTTGAGGGTTTATTAAAAAAAATGCAGGTGCAGACATGGCTACTTCCATGTAGTGAACAATGACTACACTCACTGGGAGATGTATGCTATCGGTGGAAGTGCTAACCCCACCATCAACAGCCAAGGAAACAGATACCTTGCCCCAACTAATCGTTTTGCGAAGGAGGTAATTTAAAAGCCAAAAACTGTAGATGATTGCTACTTCATAATGTAGTGAATTAACAGAAATCAATTGAAACACAGGTAACGAAAAGGGTAGACACAGCAACAGGTCAATGGAAGGGCTGGAACTGGAGATCATCAGGAGACTTGATGCTTAATGGTGCCTATTTCACTCCATCAGGTGCTGGAGCTTCAGCAAGCTACGCAAGAGCTTCAAGCTTAGGTGCCAAGTCCTCTTCGATGGTCGGTGCCATTACTTCAAGTGCTGGTCCCCTTGCCTGTCGTAGAAGCAGCACTTGCTAGTACAGCCAGCTTCACTCTACTCTATCATTTATACAGATTTACCAAAAGAAAGTTTCTCTTTTTCCTTATTCCACTGTTAGATTTCCATTCTTACTACTAAAAAGCACTACTCTATAGTCCTCCCAAATCAAAGTTATATCCCATTGTTTGTCAATCAGTCCATTCCTCTTGGCAAGTGTACATTTTTTACACTGTCAATTCTTCAGTTCCTATCTCAAAGCGTTGTGCAACCTCGGCCTGATTTCAATTCAAGAAAAGCCAATGTCTGTTATTGAAGCAGGTGCAGAAGCGTTGTCCATGCCCATTTTCTTGTTATTTTTTTTTCGATCTCAAGAGTGCTCATCTTCCTCATCCATTGGTTTCTTCTAACCACCACCCCCATTCTATCTTTGTGATGCTGTCTTGAATCTTTTTAGTCTGCTATATTGTGCTTTGGCTATTGTGTTTTTTTGCCTTTTTTATTACTATAGGAGTGAATGATTTTGTAAGTTTTTTCTTAGCTTTTTTGAGTCATACAAGCTATATAGTGTGAATTGTCAAGAAAAATGTTATTGGAAGGGATAGAAAAGAAGAACCTTTCTGTTTGAAATGATGCAAAGTTACTTACTACCTTTATATATTACCTTTTACTCTCTTGCTTTGTCATTGTCAATGCAAACATTAATATCATCTTGGTTTTGCCTTCTATTGTGTTAATTATCATATACTATAATTTGATATCAATTACACTTGTTCAAGTTTTGCTTTTCAATTTCATCCTCCTGGTAGTTGCCATAATGGTGGTAGCATGTGCTTAAAGATTGCTAAAGAGTGTAAAACTAACTTTAGTAATGACTAATGAGTATGTCTTTTGAAGTAATGAAATACTGTTAAACACTCCACTTAAGCATAATATAATATTTAATGATGAAAAATATTTTCTGTCACATGGGGTTACTTTTCTTGATTCTCTATAATTTTGGCGAATCACCAGATAGTTGGAGAGATGATGATGTGTCATTTTGGATAAAATTAACTATAGTATCTCTCAAGAAAGTGGTTGACAACTGTAGCATATCGTTATATCGAATAACTATAAATTAGAATCGCCTATATGAATATTTACTCTTATTATGTATGTGTTGCTCTATTCAAGCTCATCTCAGTCCAATATAATTCGATAAAATTAGAAAAAAGGAAAACAACTTTCAATTGTTGTGTGAAAGGAACATAAGTGAATATAGATGGTGCACCTAACATAGTGCTCCATTGACTTGATAGGACAATAAGCTCAAGAGTCTCAATTTCACATTATGGGGGGAAGAAAGGAATTAAGATATGCATGTGAAGATGGACCCCATAGGGCATGTGACCTATTCTTTAATTTTTTCCCCAATTGAAAACATAGCTTTTGTAGTGTTTGAAAGAGGGGTGGGTGTCTTTCAATATTATTCTTAATGAGATGACCAACTTACCACATGTATACCCATGTTACATGTTATATAGGTAGATTGAAAAAACATAAAAAGTTATAAAGCCCTAATTTGGAGTTGTCACATTCAATACAATTACACAACCCCAATTTTAATCCATGTTTGTTCATGTTAATGTGATTATTGAGTCCCAAACACTTTTTATGTATATTTCTCCCTTTATAAACCGATGAGGATTCATCATGAATTGACAAGTTTAATGTTGGATGTCCTCTTCTTTATCTGAACTTGACCAACAATGTGAGCAAGCTCACACACGCGTATAGTGTATACACAAAATTAGTAAAGTATAATGAAGTAGGTTTTAAAGGAAATTCTCCATGCACTTTCCTAATCACATGCTTAATTGTTTCATGAATTAATATGAAACTTACCTCTTTATACTAAATTGCTAAGTAGGATCAAGAATATGTGGTACAATTGATTGATTTGAGTTCAAGTGGTATAATTAGTATCCATCCTTTTTATGATAAAAGGCAATATTTATTGATATTAGAAAATAGACAAGATCAAATTTGGTTAACCACAATGATTATGCTGGTGAGTCTATTCTAGCCTGAGAGCAAAATGATAAGTAATTATCATAGTTGATAACATTACTAATCATTTTCATCTTGTAACCTTGGATGCCTTTCAACTTTTGTACAATATGGTACCAATTGTTTTAATTATAGTTTCTTAAACAACACTACTCTTTCTATGCTATGATAAGAAGGTCATCTAGACAAAAAAAAAAAGATTTGTTTGTCTAGAGAACATGATCTAGGATGATTTCCAACCTCGTAAGCTAGCTTTTAAGTTGAGTTAGATGTCAAATACAATTTCCTATCGTATCAAGTCAGATCCGTTCATGGTTTACTCAATGTTCACTCCAGATGCCCAGTCCTGAACGTTGCAAGGGAGAATATATTGGTTATCAACCTCATATGGTCGTGGGCGATTATCGTTTCATGCTAGCTTATGGGATTGAGTTATATCAAATATTCATGTTCCCGAGCCTACCCCCATACCAAATGAAACCAAAAATAAAAAGAGAAGTTGTGCTAGATCATAAAATCTATTAGCAATAATCATAAGTTCCAAAATTTCACGTATCTCATCCTTCACGATATTTTATCTAGGAGAATAAAAGAAGCTTACATTGTCATCAATTATAGCTCTTGAGCAAGAACATGAAGATTCTGTCACTACCGAGGCATACATCCTAGTTTTGGGTAGTGGAGTCGGTCTGGAAAGTGTATCGAGCCTCAGCAAAGTGTAACTTCACTAGTTCAAGAGCTTTACCCCGGTGAGAAATCTTGTTCTTTTCTTCCTTGGGCATCTCAGCGTAACTGCAACACAGTTCTATAAGTTAGTACTCTCTTCATATCAGATGTTCTTACGTTCAATAGGAAAACATTCAAGGGGGAAGGATTTACGTCTGGTCATAGCCATGAGGTTGAAATATTGGATCCCATCCGAAATCATTGGGTCCCCTAGCTGGCACTATCCTTCCCTGAAGAGCCATGTTCGCAATGTTAGTTCTATTGTTCACATAGTTCAAAAAATCTATAAAGTTTCATGAGTTCCTCATTTAAGGATAGGATCCAAAATAGTCTTATAAGGATGTTAATACAGGGAATTTTCGGATTATACTCCAAAGAATGTAAATAGCGATAACATAGCAAGAAATTCACCGGAAGCTCAAAAATTGAGAGCTGATAGACATGCCTATCTCCTAGGACTATTTTTCATCAAAAAATCAAGAAGAGAAGGTAAAACCACTTTCACAAAGAATATCGTATATCTCTGGAGTTCTCTTAGTTGAGTGAAAACTGATGTGTTGATTTTATGGTGGCACTAACAGAAAAAGAAGCACCATTATAAGAAATATAGGAACTACTTTCCATTTCTCTTCATAATAAAGAAATAACCGGAACTTTGGTACATAATATAAAACGAAATAACCACCAAGGACCATTCTAGTTTGAATCATAGCCCTGATCAACAGAAATAATAATGGAAAAATTGACCACAAAGTCTAAAGGAAGTATTCATGGATTACAGAAGCAAATACTTACCAGCGTTTTTCCTACAAAAGTCATTGGCTCTGTATTTGGCCCAAGAGCAAGCGAAAAGATACACATGGCATATGCTGTTTTATCCTCATAAGCCATCAATAAGTTGTTGAGACCTAGAAAATGTCCGGAAAAAATTTAAAAGCAGAACAGAAAAATAGAGTGATTTAACAGAAAAGGAGAACACCAAAAAATAAGTTCAACGCAATTGTATATGAGGAAAAACAAGCTTCAATTACCTTCATGACCGATCTTCTGCAAAAACCACTTGCTGCAGAACGTAATATGGCAAGCAATCCCAGATATAAAGCAACAATTACAAAGCATATTATGTCAATGGCAAAAGAAAATAGTTAATAAGAATTGGAAAATAACAACATAAACAAACATTACAAAGCATGTCCATCAAAAGGGAGTTAGGCAGAGCATTTTATTAAAATTTAGATTGAATATGATCCAAGAAGGTAAAGTCAAATCTTTGGGAAGAATTCCAACCTCTTATAAATTCACCTCAATTCGTTAATGTCCAACATTCTTTCCATTTTAAGCGACTGACCTAAAGTATTAATGTAAGGTTTTAACTTTTATTAAGTAGTAAAATAAGGATTAAAAGAATTGGAGATAAAAGAGAAATTCTTTAGAGTAGACGTGTCTCTCATGGCATGTTTACATTATCAGGATAATATAAAAAGTGCAGGAAAAAAGTTATCCGTCTAGGTAAATGATATGAGCAGGGTACATTATCAAAGGTAAGTTCCACAATTTCGCGTGCCAGACACTGTCCATAACCAATTTCAATGTGAAAGGTTACCTAAATCCAAATATTATTTAGTACAGGAAAGAAACAATCTGGGGAAGTCCTATTAAAACAAGATTCTGCCCATTAAACAGCGACTAGAAATTATAACAAATTTATTGTCCTCCTCACAGTTATGCAGTTTAAGTTCATCCAACAAGCACTCCTTGTTGGACAAAAATTGATCTAAGAAAATAGTTTCTACCTGTTTGGATTGGCTTTTGGCTTTTGGCTTATGACTTATAGGATTTCTAACTTATGGCTTTGGCTTATTTTTGTTGTTTTGGCTTTAAAATAAGTGCTTATAAGCATTTTTTAACTTTACCCAAACACTTCAAAACTGCTTGAAAGCTATTTTGGCTGTAAAACACCTCAAATAAGTCAATCCAAACGGGCACTAAGTAAACACTGAAAATGGACTATTGGTCATTTGGTTGAAGCAAGTTGAAGTATTGAACAAGAGTTAACAATTGTAATGACTCACACCATCAATGTAAGTCAGTTTTCCCTATTTGGTGTAAAAAATCCATCGCAAAACATTATCAACAATTTAACACAACCAAACTGTAGAAAATGGTTTCATCAAGCAAAGCATCATCAACAATTTAACACAATCAAACAGTATAAAATGGTTTCATTAAGGGAAACATTTGTTGTTAAAAAGTATCTTAAAGCATACCAAGCACAACTTATAATTCTGAGAACACTGAACTTTATAAACCACATGCCTCAAGTAAGGAAGTAGCTTGTAAGTACTAACAGATGTCTAACTGACTGAAACAACTTATCGCTATAAACAAACCAACTATTTCACACACATTGAAGTTTATTAGTTCAATTCATCTGTGAACAGAGACAAATTGAGAGCTATAGGCCTCATATTGAGGAAACGGCACAATGGTTTATAACAAGAATATAAAAAGAATATAACTCTAAATATCATAACGGATATTATACAAAAGTATAAAAAGAAGAAAAAGCACTTAACTCAAGAGCAGAATGATAGAAGAGAGGATGAACTTACATGTAAGGCCCTGCAACAACAAAAAAACTCAGCACCTTAGTTCATTGTCACAAGTCAAATAAAAGCACATATACTGATATTGAAGCATGTACATAAGTTTGTTGAGTACCTGGGAGACCCTTAAGGGCGTTGAAACAAAGACAAGTATCCTCAACTAGCACTGGTCCATTCACCTGAGAATTTTTCCAACTCAGTCAATTTCCCAACGATCACAAACAGTGAATTTAAAATCTATCTCTCATAGATGGGGCGAAAAAAACTACAAGAGGACAATTATAAAATAAACAAGTGTTCATATCTCAATGAGTGGTGGTTCGTGTATTTAGCATCATACTATTAAATATCAAGATGTTAGCATTATATCACTTGTCTCATATTAAAATATCAAGACATTGCAAATGCTCAGGTGAAAATGAATACAAGATACCATAAGGGTTCAATATCGCAATAAAACCTTAGTCGTTGAAGCAGGAACAATATGACGCAAAATCCTTCAGAAATTAACCTAAAGAAACCAGAATTTATTGATTAACCTTAGAGTGGTAGGCAAAACTACCACGTGGCTTTGCTGGTTGGAGGTCGCACGTACCTGGTGGAATATTCAAGGTGCTCCACTTTTATCCCCAAAAAAACCTTAGGAGTGGACTACTTATAGTGCTTGGTTGAAAGGTTCATTCGAATGGATACTCTAACGGATTAACATTATACACAAGATAAGAACTTAAAGTACTATACCAAAGTTGGTAGACTGTAGACACGGATTCAACTAAAATCTAATAAAAGGGGAATTGGCACCTACATGAAATATCTGCTTTTGCTATTGTATACAAACAGACAATACACACTCATAAGTTGGGAATAAGTGCTTATAGCTTATGACTTATAAATTAGGAATAAGTGCTTAAAAGCTATTTTGGCTTAAAAAGCACCTAAAAGAAACAAATCCAAACATCCTCTATAGTACTTAGTTGAAAGGATCATTGAAATGGATGCTCTAGAGTATTAATCACTATAACTTTGGCAGACATGGATTCAACTAAAATCTAACAAAGGGAGAATTAGCACCTACATGAACTACCTGCTTTCGGCTTTCGCTATTGCATACAAACTAGCAATACACACACATATATGCATATACAATATATGCAATAAAGCTAGGGTACACTACCTCTTTAGCAGCAATTCTTGCTTTTTCTTTTGATATATCTTCAGGCTCACCTTGAAGTTCTGGCACTAAGATCAAATTTTGACATAAAGGGGTTCAATTTTTTAGCAGAAATCATTGAAATTAAGCTCAAGTTACATATATGAAATCAAAAACGCTGTGAACTTACAGTCAAGCTTAAGGGACTGAAAGGGAATAGACTGGCCAAGAATTGCCCTAACTTCCTCCAACTTTTTAGCATTTCCGGTAACAAACGTCACTGACCGCGGCAACACCACCCCAGAACCCACCGTCCTCGCCGCCGCCGCCATTATCCCTTTCTCGCCGGAAAAAAATTTGCTCAGTCGAAGGAGGGAGATTTATGGTCTATGAGTTTTTGTGCTAGCAACTTCAATTAAAAATAAGTATTAGTATAAACCTTTTTCTTAATTAATAGTTTTTTATAGTATAATTAATTAATAATTTGTTGGAGAAATATAATATCAAAAAATT
This sequence comes from Solanum sparsipilum, assembly GCA_029582215.1. Taxonomy (NCBI): domain Eukaryota; kingdom Viridiplantae; phylum Streptophyta; class Magnoliopsida; order Solanales; family Solanaceae; genus Solanum; species Solanum sparsipilum. Next base: position 20,491 of record JAKRZT010001466.1, read on the forward strand.
AGAAAATATAATAGATTCGAATTATTGAAAGTTGTAAAAGTTAGAAAGAAAATAGAATCATACAAAATTGAATCGACAAAGAAATAAATATTTGAAAGATATTATCACAAAACAAATATTGTAATTTCTGGACATATTTGATTAACGATAAATTTGTTGATCCTCAAACTTAAATTTCTAGTTGATATTTTTTTTGAATAAAAAAGTCTATCGTTTTAAATTGTTTCCTACTTATCTTAGTAGTATTGAGTTTGTAACTTTTAACGAACTTATTTTTAATCTTATGTATATTTTAAAGATAATTTAAAAAATCAGGTTTTTTATTCAAGTTATAAGTGGATTATAAAAGGATATTTTTACGTAACAAATGTGTGTTTAGTCCGTTTGTGAACATCATATTAAAACTATATAATTTGAAATTATCCAAGTGTCAATAATAGTTGATTTAATTAGAATATCATTTTATGTGCATCTTTAACCAAAAAAAAAAATAACAATAAGTGGTGGTTTAATTGAAGCAACTAGGGGTGTCAAAAATGAATTCAAACATAGATAACCCGCCCAATTCGCCTAGAATTTTAAAGGTTGGGCTCAAGATAATTTGAATTGGGTTCAATCTCAACTCATTCAAGCTTAACTCATTTTAAGAGAATCCTCCCAATTGAGCCCAATTCAATCTCCAAGTTCAACCCGTTTTAAAACTATTTACTAAGATATGTTCCTATATTAAAGATATGAATTATTACATATTTAACATTTTTTAGGATTTATCTATCAATTTGTTACTTTTTTAAAAAAGAAATCTTGAGCTGAAATTCGAATGGTGATTATAAAAGTTAAATATCATTATGTTAAAACTATTGAGATTAATTGGGTCAAATTGGGTGGGTCAAGACCCAACCAATTTTTAGCCCACTTAAACCCAACCCATTTGAGCCCAATGTAAACTTGGGCGGGTCAAGACCCAACCCGATTTCTATTTCAACCCAACCCGCCCATTTGACACCCCTAGAAGCAACCCATCAGGCTCTTGTTGGGTTTGGTCGGTATCGCCCCGTTATCCTTCCACTGCAGAAACTATTCATTGCTCAGTGAAATCAGCGAGTAATCACAATTCACAACATTATGTTAGTCCTTTTGTGAACATCATATTAAACTATATAATTTGTAATTATCCAAGTGTTAAATAGTTGATTTAATTACAATATCATTTTATGTGCTTCTTTAACCAAAAAAAAAAAACAAAAAGTGGTGGTTTAATTGAAGCAACCCATCAGGCTCTTGTTGGGTTTGGCCGGTATCAGCATGTTATCCTTTCACTGCATAGAGCGGAAACAATTTGTTGCTCGTGAAACCAGCGAGTAATCACAATTCACAACATTATGTTAGTCCTTTTGTGAACATCATATTAAAACTATATAATTTGAAATTACCCAAGTGTCAAATAGTTGATTTAATTCAAATATCATTTTATGTGCTTCTTTAACCTAAAAAATAACAAAAAATGGTGGTTTAATCGAAGCAACCCATCAGGCTTTTGTTGGGTTTGGCCGGCACCGGCCCGTTATCCTTCCACTGCACAGAGCGGAAACTATTCGTTGCTCTGTGAAACCAGCCTCACGCAGTCTGCTCCACTTTAAGAGCCCAGCAGCCCATTCCTTCGATTGGACCACAAGGCCCAACTCTGTACTTGGACAGGGCAGGTCAGATATAAGCCCACCAGGCCCAACCTTTCTGGAATAGCCCAATATTCCACCACATTATTGCCCCCACTTGGGTTACAAGCCTAAGTTACTTAGCTCGGCGATTAATATTGTCTCATAGTTCTTTAATATATGAATGAAAATAGATGTTCCTTGACGATGTGGTAAAAAAAAAATCATGAATTATTTACTCATGAGAAATAGAAAATAAATAATAAACTTCAAATCGTTGATAGAACATATATATTTAATGATGTTATGAATATCATTTATAACGAGAGGATTTTTGATAATTTCATTAAGGAGAATTTTTATCGTCTGGAACAAACATGAAGCACGATAAAATTTTAAAAATATTCATGTAATAACTTACAAAAGTTTAGATCATTATTTAACATTTTCTCATATGACCTTCGATTTGTTCAAAATAGATCTTTCAGACATGAACGAGAAACTTCATAAATTGTAAAAGATTATAAAAAAAAAATTATACTAAATTGTAATTTTATCTTAAAAGTATGTAATTTCTGTAATTTGCCCTATATAATAAGGTCCAAAAACTAGCCCAAATATGTAGTTGACTGGATGATTATTCTCAAATAAAGTGTTAGAAAGAAAAAAGAAAAATGGAAGTCACATGATTTGTCATAATAATCATGTGACTTACCCCTAATCCATATTTAATACTATAATTTTATTTTATTTATGAATATGCCTTTCTTTTGTTTTCCTAATAATTGAAGAAAAGAATCAATACCGCAGACCAATGTTCAAAGTTTTTTTTTAACAATTTCTATATGAAGACTTGAGTCAAAAAATTAATTAATTAATTAATACTTAGCTAGTTTAATTTAGTCTAATATTTTTTATTAATGTCTATGTGTCTATCTACCTTGCACATGACAACAATTATTTTTACCCAATAAGTTTCATCACCTCTTGTTATTTTTCTCACATTCTAAAGTCTCTTCTACCCTTCTTTTGGCTAATTATTGTTAATGTTGATCACACTTTATATGAAATTTAAATTTCTAAATATTCAAGTCTTACGATTAGAAAAAATCTCTTATTTTTATCTATTAATAAAATAAGTATATATATACGAGCTCTCTCTCTATATATATCATGCCCAATCCAATTTACTTGAGCTTTACACTTATATTGACCTCCAAACCCATAAATAAAAGGGAGGAGAATCTCATTTTATGAACAATACAATTTATGAAAAATATAATGTGAGAATTGTTATAAATATATTATATTATGAATATCTCTTTTAAGTACTCTTATAGCTTTCTGAAGAAGCTTGCAAATCAAACAAACAACTTACAAGAGTTTACGGGGGGCTTCATAAGTCTTAACTATATCTTTATTGCCTTGTACAATATTAACTTACAATGCTATCCTTCTAAATAAACCTTGCTTTTGTGTAATAGTCCACAAAATTCGATCGAAAAATGCATGCAAATAATATCAAACTCAAGATGCTTGAAATATGTCTCTTATTCAACTAAGTATCAACTCAACAACCATCGAAGATAATATCAAACTCAAGATGCCCCCATTTGGAAAATGTCTTATTCAACCAACTCAGTGACCATCGAATTGATTGGTGTCTTATATTTTTATTATTATATAATAACAAAGAATATATAATACTCATTGTCCCTTTTTTATAAGCCAAAGTGTGAATGTGTATAGGGGTTTTAGTTGACACTTAGACATAGCAAAACGTGTAAAGATTCCAATAGGGAGAGTTTTAGTTTTCCAAGGCCACAAATACCCTTATTTTAGGGAAGTAGGTTCTTCTTTGCAGCGCCGTTTATCTTTATCTTTTTTGGACCTTATTGTCCAAAACCTTTTCTTTATGGACCAAGAATACTATATAGTAGAAAAAATAAATCATGATAATAATTATTTTTAAAAAAAATAATACTACCTTTAAGTTATTATTTGTGAAATTTATCCTTTTCCCCTTTAGGCATACTATGTTTGAAATATATCATTCGATTAATTCAAATTTTCATCGATAGATCAACTAAAAGAGATCAAGTTTATGTATGTTGAAAAGGGGTTTATTACAATGGGAAAATGAGCGGAGGTGGTCGAGGGGAGTGGTGAAAATATAATTTATATCTTTTGTGTGTAAAACTCGCATAATTAGATTTACTAAAGGAATCGAGCGTTATATGTGATAAGATTATTAACAATCTCTGATAGTTATTGAATTATATAGTTTGAGGTTTAGACTTATACACGATCAAAATAATTATTTTTACGTTTCAATTTATTATGTGAAAAAAAATTATACACTTTTTAATTCGAAAACACTTAATCCAATACTTCTCATTTTACACGAAATTTTTTATTAACTATATAAATATTACAAGTTCAAAAAACTTTTAGCATACAAAAGCTATGGAATAATTAAGTCCACAAACTTTTAAGTTTTATTTATTTATTTCTTAAATTGCCTATAAATTCAAATTATAACCCCCCCCCCCCTCCCCCCCAACCCAATTAAATAAGAAAAGACAAGTCAAATACTTATACACAACTTTCTAATATGAAATAAATAAACGAAAAAAGAAGAAGCATTTCATATATACTATACTTTTTAAAATAAAATATATAGTTCAACTCTAACCAATAAAATAACAAGAAAATTGCAAGGGGGATTTGGTATGTTGAAGCAATTAGTGGACATAAAATAAAATTGGTGAGATTGTTAAGCTCACGTGAAGTACCCTCAAAATCTGGAATTTTGTTTGCCAAAAGCTATCATTATTCCTACTAAATTCCACTTACTTACAATTTTATATTTGTTCTCTTTCTATTTTTATATTTCACTGGTGATAAGTGATAACAACTCTATGGTCAGGGGATCTAGAAGGGGCGAGGATGTTCACTCGATAAAAAGTTAGTATATTGTATATATATATGAGGTATTTTTTAAAATTTTAGTTATATATATAGAGAGAGAGATTTTGAATCTGTTGAACATAAGATTAAAAGTTGACTTTGCTGTTTATAGGGTTCAAAATTCAGTTTGAGCTTCCAAATTTAAATTTCAAGTACTATATTTTTATTTCCTGAATCTCCTTATTGAAAATCTGATTTCGCCATTGTCTATGACCACCTTTTTAAATTTTAAAAAAAACCCTAGGAAAAGTACTTGGGAAATCAATATTCTTTTTCAGGTGTGCATTTGATAAATTCACTTATGTATAATAGCGTAAAACACATTAAATAAATATGGTGCAATAAACTCAATTTATAAAATATTAAAAAATAAAAATTGATCTCTAGCTTTTCTTATAAAATATCTCATGTTACATCAACTCGATCATTTTCATTCTACTTTTTGTTTTTACTCTTCTCCATTTATTTTTTTCAAACGTTTTTTTTTTAAATTTCTACTTTTGATGTTCATTTTAGGAGGCTAATGGACCCTACATATATGGGTCCCACTCTTTAGATTTGATTTTCACTTTGGTCTACGTAATCCCAATCAACATGTACGTGTGGGTGGATCTTATAAATTCTCTATGTCCTTTACCTAAATTTCATCTTATTTTTGGATAATCATTGTTAGCTAAATTTGAGGAAAGTATTACCAGTATTGATTGTTTTGCTCCGAGCGATAAAATTAACCTATAAAAATATGATATGTTGAATCCATTAATTATTAAATTAGTTTATTCCGATAGGTTCAGATTAGCTTATCTAAGTGTTAAGAACTTAAGATAGTTTGAACTAAATGTGTAATTCAAATTAATTTTATAAAAAAAATATATTGACTTTTTTTTCCTTGATAAAGTTATATAGCCAAGATGGAGAAACTTTTTGTTAGTTTTGTTTGATAATAAATAAATTAGTAGAAATTAAGTAAAATAAATTGAAACGGATGGAACATTAAATTCTAATTTGTGACTTTTGACTTATAAGTCATAAGTCAAAAGTCAATTCCAGTCGACTCTAAAAAGAAAAGTAAGCAAATAAATTAAAATAGAGGAAACATTAAATTCTATATGGGGAGAAATGACAAGGGAAGGAAAAATAAGAAGAAAATCATTGTCAGGTGAAAAATGAAACTACCATTAATAAGATGAAAATGAAGATAGTCAATTAATTAAATTATTAAGGTTCCTTTATATTCACACATTTTTTGCTTAAAACCGAAATTAAACATAATTTTGCCAGTTTTTTTAAAATAAATTAAAACTATAACCCAAATCAAACAAAAGAAATGTTGATTTTTTCTTTCAATATCATTTGGTTTTGATGTATGGTGAACACCAATATTGTACAATCCTTGGGAGCAACAAAATAAAATGGAATTAATTAATGGAGAATATAGTAAAAAAGAAAGATACAATAATTAGTGTCAAATAACTTTATTAAATATTCCATCCTTGTGACTCCCATAATTTAGTTTTTTTCTAACTATATATACTAATAATTTAATTGATATGACACTGCAGACTTTTAACCATAAACAATAAATAAACAAATAGGATTCCCTAATATTAATTAAACATAATTTTGAAATAGTTATGGCAAGATTTTGTTTCCTAATACATAATTAAAACACAAATTACATTGGATCTTGAAGCAAAATTTTGCCAATATCGATATATGCTCCAACGTTATGTGTGGTAAAATAAACTTAGGAATAGTACTTATTACCCCAATAACTTACAAACACATACATGATTTTACGCGCTAATTAAGGTTTAATAAATAATTTAAATACGAGTTAGGGTAAATAAATCTTAATTTTTAATTAATTATTAGTTGATGTAATAACTTGAGAAAATAATGTATGTTATCCAAAGATGTCACGCTTATATACGCATGATATTACATGTTTATGATTAGTTCTCGTGTTCATTAAATTAAATTACATAAACAATGGAAAAATATGAAGGAAAAAAAGTGATCATTTGTGAATTTATCTGAATGCACTAAGATAAAAATAATTTTTGGCTGTAATAAATATACATAACATTAGTTAATTGTCATCGAATCTAATGTCGCTATTGACTTTATAAACTTCTTTTAGACAAATTCGTAACTTATTTAAATTCAACTTAACCGTCCATTTCATGCCTCGATCTGCTATTGAATATGTAGTACGTCATAGTTCAGAAGCATGCTGACCATTTCACTAACATGTAAACAAAATACATTATGATTAGAACATGGCATGGGTTCTTGAGTCCTAGTAATATTTTCCCACCCATTGCTTCAATTTTAAGATATTCAATCCAATAATGTTATTTTTTTACGTAAATAAACAGAAAATAAAACAATAAAATTACAATATTTTTTGTTGTTGCTCAGCAATGACATAAGGTTAATTAAATTGAAGATTTATTATAAAAATAAAATGACGAAATCAAATTTTTGAGATGACAAGAAATAATTGGGAACATGTGAAAAGCCAAGTATACACCATAATAGTGAGGGGATCGTGATAATATCAACTATCAATTCAAGCCTAGAATACCAATATAAATTATCGTGAGATGATCGAAGTTTCTTCATTCTTTATTAAAAAATTTCGATTGTAAGATTTGATTATAAAAAAATTAAGTATGTTGAAAGCGTTACTTCAAAACATGCATAAGACCCTACAACACACGAATACAAATTAGTTCAACTTTTAATATGAACATCGAACTCACTACTTTATCATATATAAATAAATAATGTAAAATATTGCATACAAACACTTGGTTTTGGAGCTAACTGCTCTCTCACTCTCTTGTGTTTTACTATCAAACTCCAGCTGTGTTGCCTCTTTCCCCTCTAAGCATGACTTTATTTATATGTTCACGTGAATTTAATAATTTTTGTATAGTATTTTAATAGTGATTATGAATTTAACTATTATTATCTATTAACTGACTATCATAAAATAAAGATAAGTTTTTGAGATAATTTTTTTCTTTTTTTTAATTATTTAATATTTACAATATCACATCCTTATATACAATTTATAATTGTTGGGCTACAATGATATTTTTTATTAATTAGATTACAATTACATAATTACCATTAAAAAAAACAATTTACCATCATATTTACTTCATTAATTATAATTTCCTTTTTAATTTCATAGTGTCTAAATTCGAAATCCGCGGCTGAAAGTAAAGTTATATTAAACACAAATGTATACATATACAAAAGGAAAGATTTTTATCTAAATGGGTAAACCATAGTTAAAATTAGACAAATAAAACGTGATGACGTAAATAGGACCGGAGTCAACTTATGGTCAAGTAAAATGATTTTTACCTATATATATTGCATATCAAACCCTTTTCGACTTGAAAATTCTGATTCCGCCGCTAAGCGCCGCTGAGTATCCTTTTCGATTTGTTCATGAAAATTTTGACTCCGCCACTAAATCCCGCTGAGTGCTAATATATCAAAGAGGGTGGTGGGAGTTGTAGGGATCCTAGGGGAGGATGGTGGAGGTGCATAAGAGAATTGCCAATCTCAATGTATTCCTTGCTTGGTTTATTTGTTAACCATTTTTTTGCCTTTCTTTGTTTAATTAAACTTCTCTCTTTTCACCTTTTACATGTTATTTTAATGTTGTTGTTTTGCACTATCACCAATAGAAAAACTTCAAGTTTTTAAAACTTTGAGTTTGAGTAGAAACCAAGAAAATACACAGAGAGAAAAAAAACAGAGCAAAACCCAAGAAACAAAAAAGAAGGGATTTTTACTTAGTTTTTTGATATGCAATTGCAAACCCAAGAAGAAATTTTTGGAATTTGAGGCAAAGATGTCTTCTTCTTCTTCAAATCCCAACAAAAAATACCATTTTTTTCTTTTCTTGGTTACCCTTTTCTTCACTTCTTCTTCTTCTTCTTCTTCTTCTGCTGCTGCTGTTACTGATGTTGTTGCACCATTTTCTAATTGGGACATTCTTGATGATACCCCATGTAAATGGTCTTTCATAAAATGCAACTTTCAAGGTTTTATTACAGAAATCAATATTCAGTCTATTCATCTTGAACTTCCTTTGCCTACAAATCTTTCTTCATATAAGTACCTGAAGAAGCTTGTTATTTCTGATGCTAACATCACTGGTACAATACCCTTTAACATTGGTGACTGTTCTTCACTTGTTACTATTGATTTGAGCTCAAATGGTCTTGTGGGTACCATTCCTTTAAGCATTGGAACCCTTGTAAACCTTCAAGATTTGATTTTGAACTCAAATCAGCTTACTGGGAGAATCCCAGTTGAGATTGGGAACTGTAGAAACTTGAAAAATCTTGTTCTTTTTGATAACAGGCTTAGTGGTGGTTTACCAAGTGAAATAGGGTTGTTGTCAAATCTTGAAGTGTTAAGAGCTGGTGGGAATAAAGATGTTGCTGGTAAAATCCCAAATGAGTTAGGGGATTGTGGGAATTTGACTGTTTTAGGCTTAGCTGATACAAGAATATCTGGTTCTTTGCCTGTTTCTTTGGGTAAGCTTAAGAATCTTGAAACTTTGTCTATTTATACTACAATGTTGTCTGGTGAGATACCTTCTGATTTAGGTAACTGTACTGAGCTTGTGAACTTGTATTTGTATGAAAATAGTCTTTCTGGTTCAATCCCATCTGAGCTAGGGAACCTTAGAAAGTTAGAAAAGTTGCTTCTTTGGCAGAATAATCTTGTTGGTGTTATTCCAGAAGAGATTGGGAATTGTACTAAGCTGACTATGATTGATTTGTCTTTGAACTATTTGTCTGGGAGTATACCATTATCTTTTGGTGGTCTTGTTGTGTTACAAGAACTTATGCTTAGTAACAACAATGTTTCTGGTTCAATCCCTTCTGTTCTTTCACAATGTACAAGTCTTGTGCAGTTGCAGTTTGACACAAATCAGATATCAGGTTTGATTCCTTCTGAGTTAGGGAATTTGACTAGTCTTGTTGTGTTTTTTGCTTGGGATAATCAACTTGAAGGAAGTGTGCCTTCAACTTTGGGTAGTTGTAGTAACCTTCAGGCATTGGACTTGTCACATAACTCACTTACTGGTAGCATTCCTCCAGGCTTGTTTCAGTTGAAAAACCTTACTAAGCTACTGTTGATTTCTAACGATATTTCGGGTACTATACCTCGAGAAATTGTATATTGTAGCTCATTAGTGAGGCTAAGACTTGGAAACAACAGGATTGCTGGTGGAATTCCAAAAGAAATTGGAGGTCTTAAGAGCTTAAACTTTCTTGATTTGTCCGGAAATCGCCTTTCTGGACCAGTTCCTGATGAGATAAGTAGCTGTACTGAGCTGCAAATGGTAGACCTCAGCAGCAATACACTGGAAGGTCCCCTGCCTAACACTCTGTCTTCACTATCAGGGATTCAAGTCTTGGACGTTTCGAATAACCGGTTTGGAGGGCCTATACTGGCTAGTTTTGGGCGTCTTGTGTCATTGAACAAGCTGATTCTCAGTAAGAACTCGTTCTCAGGGTCAATACCTCCATCTATTGGCTTGTGTTCGAGTCTTCAATTGCTTGATCTTAGCAGCAATCAGCTCTCGGGCAGCATACCGATGCAGTTAGGAAAAATTGAGTCCCTTGAAATTACTCTCAACCTGAGTTTCAATGAACTAACAGGTCCAATTCCTGCTGAAATTTCTTCACTAAGCAAGCTGTCGATACTTGACCTTTCGCATAACAAGCTTGAAGGGAACCTGAATCCACTAGCGAGGCTCGATAATCTTGTCTCACTGAATGTCTCATACAACAACTTCACTGGTTATCTTCCGGACAATAAGCTCTTTCGACAGTTACCATCATCAGACCTAGATGGAAATGAAGGTCTATGTTCATTCGGAAGGCCTTCGTGTTTTCTCAGCAATATCGATGGAGTAGGAGTAGCTAAAAATGGAAATGACGAGGGAAGGTCGAAGAAGCTCAAATTAGCCATTGCATTGCTAGTCATCATGACAATAGCAATGGTGATCATGGGAACTATTGCTATCATACGAGCACGAAGGGCGATGAGAAGGGATGATGATTCAGAGATGGGAGATTCTTGGGCTTGGCAGTTTACTCCATTCCAGAAGCTCAATTTTTCAGTGGATGAAATACTCAGATGCCTTGTGGATACTAATGTCATTGGAAAAGGGTGCTCGGGGATGGTCTATCGTGCAGATATGAACAATGGTGATGTCATAGCAGTGAAGAAGCTTTGGCCAATAACCATGACTACTACTAATGGAGGCAATGATGAGAAGTGTGGGGTACGTGATTCGTTCTCTGCAGAAGTTAAGACGCTCGGTTCAATTCGACACAAGAATATTGTCCGATTCTTGGGGTGTTGTTGGAACAGAAGCACAAGATTGCTCATGTATGATTACATGCCAAATGGGAGCTTAGGAAGTCTTCTCCATGAGAGAAGCGGTAACCCTTTGGAATGGGAATTGAGATACCAAATATTGCTCGGGGCAGCGCAAGGGCTCGCCTACTTGCACCATGACTGTGCTCCTCCAATTGTTCACAGAGACATCAAGGCCAACAACATTCTCATTGGTCTTGAGTTTGAGCCTTACATTGCAGACTTTGGCCTCGCAAAACTAGTCGATGATGGTGATTTTGGTCGTTCCTCCAATACAGTTGCTGGTTCTTATGGCTACATTGCTCCAGGTAAAATTCTTTTCTATTTCATGTCATCATTTACCTTACACCTAGCATATTATTCCGAGTATACGTTTTGCTTAATTATAGTATAATCATTGATTGCATATTGCAACCACTACAACAACATACCCAATGTAGTCCCACAGAAAAAGAAGTTACGGATGTGAAAGCATAACAAAGCATGCTGAACACTAACTACATCAAAATAATATGATAATCGAAGTACAAGAAACAAACAGTAGTAACAAAAATCAAAGGACAATGATTCCACTTTGCATTTATCACAATTCTACAGAGAATATCAGTAATTCTTGATGATCATTGATCCAAGTGTACCAATATTGTTCATTTTTCATTACAGAATATGGCTATATGATGAAGATCACTGCAAAGAGCGATGTCTACAGCTACGGAGTGGTTGTATTAGAAGTCTTAACAGGTAAGCAGCCAATCGATCCAACAATTCCCGAAGGAGTGCATCTAGTTGATTGGGTAAGACGGAAAAGAGGAGGAATTGAAGTCCTCGATCCAAGTCTCCACTCGAGACCAGAATCAGAAATCGAGGAAATGTTACAAGCATTAGGAGTAGCCCTGTTATGTGTCAACTCCACTCCAGATGAAAGGCCTACAATGAAAGATGTAGCAGCAATGCTAAAGGAAATCAAACATGAAAGGGAAGAATACGCCAAAGTCGATGTTTTACTCAAAGGCTCTCCAACAACAACAACTACTACTGATCATAATCAAGAAAACAACAACTCATCAAAGGGTGTTTTAGCAACATCTTCATCAGGACAGAAAGCAAGAAGTATGTATACAATGAGCAATAACACAAGCTTCTCAGCTTCATCATTGCTTTATTCATCATCATCATCAAATGCCAAAAGTGGTGTTTAAGTGATTCAACAAAACTTATTACATTTGCATTAAATTGAAGTTTGTCATTTTAGTTACTATTAGTTTTAAGTTTCAATAATCCTTTGTTTATTTGTTTGGAATTTTCTGTAAAGAGAATTAGAAAGGTAGATATGTGTGACAAGTTGAAACAAAACAAGCCAACTTATGCTAATTTGGCTTTTTGAGCATTTTTAAGCTTTCATGTAGCTACTAAAGTCAACTTTATTCCTCCTGGTTTTAAGGTTCATTTGCGAAGCTTTCAAACAAATATTTGGGACCTACATAAAAATGAGTATATAACAAAACAAAGTGCATGAAACACTAGTGATTATTGTACATCTTTTGTCCTTGATATAGGTATTTGAATAATGATACTCTAAGACCTTATAAATAGGGCAGAGTCTACATACATCCATCATTTTCTGACTTCACTTGTGGGATCACCAAATTTGTTACCCTTGTTGTATACTATAAGGGGTTCATTTGGTACGTGGAATAAGGTAGGATATGCCAAGATTAAGTTTGGAATTAAATTTATACTGAATGTCTCACCTTATCTCATTCCAACTTTCAAGTGGGATAAATTAGTTCAAAAATTATAATTTCAAAACTATAATCCCGAAATAATTTAGTTTCCGAATCAAATGACCCCTAAGACTACTTTGCTTTATCTTTTGCTCCTCCCAAATTCCTCTTTTTCTTGAAAAATTGACTAATAATTTATATTATAAACTCCTAAAGAATCATGAACAAACTTAATCAACTTTGTGGATTTGTACTTTTGTAGTGGGAAAGAAAATTTGGGACAGACTTTTAGGGGCAAAGATTCCCCACATGCCTTTTTTTAAGGGTGGGTTTGGTATGTTGGAAATTATTTCAAGAGAAAAACATTTTCCACTAAAAGGGGTGTAATCATACTAACTTTTAATTTGTATCAATATAAATCTTTTTTCTTATATTATATTATCTTGCTATTTAATTCAATCTTTAATAGTCAATTTTTTTAGCAAAACACTATGTAGCTTGCTATTTATAATAGTTTTGTTAATTTATTTGAAAAATAATTCACTCATCAACCAAAATTGAAACTATTTTTCATGAAAAATGTCTATTGATCGTATTCTAATCTAAATATTTTTCAAACAATAACACGTGTCCTAATTTAATGATTTTCAAGAGATAACAATAGACGAATATTTGTCATAGTTTCAAATTTTACCAGATGTAGTGCAACATATGAGTTGCTCTTTTCTTAAGCGAAGATCTCAGTTTTAAGCTCCGAATATAGAAAAGTCTTTGTTAGGGAGCGCTTCTTCTGAATGAATTCTATGTTGGACAAATTCAAATTAGTACAACTTCAATACGAGTAATTTAAATTTTGTTTTGTACTACTTGGGGAAAAGTAATTTAAATTCAAAAGTCAAATATTAAATCCAATAAAACCATAAAATTTAATTTTAAGGATCACAACAACAGAATTGCCCAAAAGGTGGAACACATTGGCCAGACTTAAATCCAATTCTTTTGCAAAATTCATTACAATCTGGATAGTTCTCACATTTTCCTTGGCACACTGGTGATTTTTCTTCACCAACACTTCCCCTTGCCACCATCACTTTGACAAACAAACAAACAAAAAAATGAAATGAGAAACATATGTAAGTGCGATAAATGTTGAAATTAACGAGTCATGGCTGAATCAGAATTTTCATTAAGAAGAAAATAAACTATAAAGAAATAAACACAGAAAGAAGATTGACAAGTGGATTGATCAACATTCACTATAGAATTTAATTTTCCAGCAAAGAGTTTTCGAATGAACCTCTACTGTCCCCTATAGTTATATCCCTAGACACAAATATTTAATTTAAAATATAAACAAATAAATACATGAATAGATGAGAGGATTCAATGTCGTAGAACCCTTATTTCACCTCCCTAGCTCCGCTCTTGAAATCAATAATTTGATCTACGAATATTTGATGAAAATTTTTTCTTCTAAAATAATTTTTTGTATTTTTTTTTATATTAACATTTGCATCGCATAAGCTTGGCCAAAAAGGTACGAGCACGATCGTGAATAGATTTATGTGAATGATAATCAAATGAGTAGAAACAAAAATCATATAAATTACATTTACATATATACTTACCAACTGCGAGAAGCAAGAGAATGAGAAGAGCACTCCTTAAGATTTTTTCAGCCATGATAGAAAAAAAGACTGATTTTGATTTCTATAAATTAGGGTTTATAAATGACTTTAGAGTGGTACCATAGTATTTATAAGTGGTAACATATATATAGTGAGTTTTATTTTTTCGTTTAATTAATATTTTATGTGTTTTGGTCAAATTTAATACTTAATGTGTGACTGTTCAATTAATAACTTGATCAATTTTTTAATAAAATTAATACTTTATGTTTATGTGTAACTGTTCAATTAACCTGGTGATCCTTAAAATATTACTTTTAACAAAGATTATCCTTCAAATCTTTTTAATTTGAGCAATTTTAATTGGTTTCTCACCTCACGTGTTAGATTAACGTAATTCCTAAGAATGTTACTTTTAAGAAAAATTATCCTTCAAATGTTCCTAATTTAAGCCTTTTTAACGATTTATCACCTCAAGAGTCGTTAAATTAATCTGACCATTCTTAAAAGGGAAAATTGTATAAAATAATAAACTATTAATTCAAATTAAATGCTCTAACCACAATTTGATTTAATTGTAACCCGTATCAAATAGTTGTCATTCGCCTCTCTCCCCAGATTTCTCGCTCGCCAGTCTCTCACTCGCCTCTCACTTTATACAAACACAAATGTATAAAATGTGTTTGTGTATGTATAAAGACTTAAAGAGAGAGAAAAATGTATATACAAATACAAATACATATATTTTCGTTCTATACACTTATAATTATACAAATACAGATCTTCCCCTGCCAGTTCTCTTTTGTCTTTCTCTCTTTCTCACTTTATACAAACACAAATTATACAAATTACAATATATAATTTGTGTTGTATATAGTGAGAGAGAGAGATATTTTGATATACAAATATTTTATTTCGATTCAATTGTATACAAATTTAAATTTTATGCAGTTTTACAAACACAATCATTGATACATATACATAGTAGTTACATATATACAATTATCTAACCGATATACATGTACAATTGCTGCGCTTTTATACAAACGAGAGGCATGCTAGCAATTTATACAATATGATGCTCCATAGCAAACATAAAGTTTGCTATGGAGCGCAATTATGCAAACTATAGTTATAACATATAAATATGATTTTTATGTTTGCTAAACCTAAAATTTACTCCATTTAAATTGGTTGAAGTAGAAATTGGGTTGGGTAATGACCCGCTCAAGTTTACTTTGGGCTCAAATGGGTCGTTAGGCTCAAATTTACACTAACTATCGTAAATACAATGTCTTGAAAAATGTAATATGTAAATGACTATAATTAATGATGAGGGTAAATTAAGAACTAAAATAAAATTATCCATCGATTTCACAAAATAGACAAGTATTATTAGACATTTCAAAATAATATAATGGACAACTATTGTTGGACGGAAGGAGCAATACTTTTGATATTTCAGTTAATTGATAAATTCAATTTTGATCCTTGAAATAATAATAAAAACTTTAAATATTCTAAAAAAAAATCCAAATAACGTAATTTCTTTTTTATTTTTATGACCAAACACCTTAGAGCAATTTTATTGACCGTGGGTGTGAATGCATTTCTTTTTGTTTATTCGGCCAAACTGTTAAATTGAACCGTTTGATCCTTCTTAAAACAATACTATAAATTATATTTAAAAAAAAAAGAACCATTTGATCCTTTATCGCTATCACGTGAACATAAAAAAGAAAAAAGAAAAAAAGAAAGCTATTTCAAAAGTCAAATGTAAATTGAACCTTCTGGCCCTTTCAAAAGCTATTTCAAAATCTCTCAATTTTAAAAAAAAAAACGACTTCAATCACTTCTTTCCTTTTTGATAACATTTTAATTTCAATTTTTTAGATAACATATTTAAGATCACAAGATTAAAGAACAATTTTATACATTTGATATAATTTTAATTTTGAATCACAAAATTCAAAAGTCTTTTTTATTTTTTTAAATTTCATGTCAAGTCAAACCTCTGACGAGGTTTCAATTTAAATACACAATCTTTTTGAAACGGGGTAAGTATGTAAATCGAACCCTCTGACCCCTTATAAAACTCTCTGGCCCTTTCAAAAGCTATTTCAAAAGTCAAAAGTGAAATGCAAGTATGTATAAATATGGATTCTGTGTATTTATTAAGGTGCAATAGAGATGGGGGAGCAGGATGAAGAAGTTGGAAGGGAGTTGGAAACTATTAGTACTACTAACGATGGCTCTCCGTTGATAAGCTTACCTGTTTCAAATTACCGGCAAATATGGGAGGATTTTGCTTCTTCTTCCATACCTGCTGCTTCTCCAATGGAGAACCCAACTCTCTGGAATCATGACGAATCTGGTTCGTAACTCTCTTTTTACCTTTCAAATTTGTGTTTTCTCTCTCACTCTCATTTTTTTTCTGTTTGTTTGATTAGAGAAACGATGAAATGTGCAGGTCAAGCTGAACCTTTTGATGCCCAGCTTGAAGAGGATGATTTGTTATTGAATGATTGGCGGTTGGAGCTTCGACCGGACTCCCGCCAAAGATTTACCAACAAGATGTGAGTGTATTTTTACATTTGTGTTTATCATGTACATGATCAGCAATTAATCCCTTACTCCAAAACAATTCAATGATTTCAGTATTATTATTTTTACGTTAAAACTGCCTTAAGCTGTATTGGATTGACATTTTCATGAGTTCAATGTGAGGCTACACCTACAGCCTCCTCATGCTCTAGGCTAATGTCAAGTGGAGATTTAGCATTCTGATGTAATCATCATCCTTTTTCTCTTATGTTAGCATTAAAGATTTAAGGAGGCTTTTTGATCTCCCGATATCTGGACAAGAGGAACTTCGAAAAATTGCTATGAGGTTTGAGGAAAAGATATTTACTGTTGCTACAAGTAAGGTATGAATTCCTGTCAATAACTGGATATTTGTGTATGATTATTTCCGTCCTTGGTTAACCTTATTATTTATGCTAATGTCAATACGAATTGATCCTCCTGATATGTTGATTTCATTTTTTTTCCAGACAGATTATCTGCGGAAGATAGATTTGAAGATGCTGAGTCTGTCTATGAAGACAAAAACAGTACTGCAAGTAGTAGATGAAAACTCCAAAGTCCAGGTAGGATAATAGAACGTCTATGTAGTACAAAGAATCAACTTTCCTTAAATTTCTTGATTAGACTGTTCATTGTGTATATGTCAATGTACTAAAACCGTTTACATATGGTTATCAAATTCATTAAATCGAATTAGGCGTTTACTAAAAGAGTGATTATCAAAACTACCATTAACAAATTGCAGTGTATGCAGAATGCTAAATCTCCACTTCATAATCTACAAAGTGGAGAATTAGGCAATATACAGGAAATGGATAAGAAATTGAAAAAGAAGTGGCGAATTGCAATTAGTTTAGACGACCTTAAACAGCAATATGGCAAGAACCGTAAAGAGGCTGCAGAAAGCCTTGATGGTAAGCTTCCTCTTGGATTTTCAGAATAAGCCTATTTCTGTTCTTGTTAGGAACTCTGTCTCTGAAGATATAAGGTTCCGTAATATGTGGTCATCTTGCTATGTAATCTTTTTTTTACAGTGAGTGTCTCCACATTTAAGCGAATTTGTAGAGAAAACGAAATCTCCCGATGGCCATCTAAAAAAATAAAGAGAGACAGGGTTTTATTCTCCAATACAAGCAGCAGTGAAACTGTCCCAGTAGCGAATGGCCCACGGATATCAATCTCCACTGCTCCAACTGCATTTGCATCTACCAATGTTCTAGTCAATTCCAATCAGCAGAAATCATGGAGTTCTAATCTATCAGTAGATAAAGAAATTGGAACATCATTAAATGATCATGTGCTGAGAAACAGTGACGAGGAAAACATTATGACTCAAGAAGAGGACTCAGCCAATCGAGAAGTCTTGTACAAACCACAGGAACGCGAGCCTGCCTGTGATGGGACTAGTCATTTGGAGAAACAGTACTTGGGAAGGGAAAGACTCAGTTGTAATACTGAAAAACAGGTCATTGTCTCCATGGAAGGCTCATCATCTTACGATTTTAGAAATGTTTCGGAGCCAAATCAGGTAAGCTTACAGAGTATGATATTTAAGTATAGATGATAATGTTTCATGTTGACTTAGTTTTCCTTTTATCTTCGTCCTACTACTTCTTGCAATTACCATAATCAATGGAAAGGGAAACAAGCATCTCCATATATATCCAAGAAATTGTCTTTCTATCTTCACATCATGATCCTTCTCAAGTATAATTAAAAATTACCAATCAAGAAATCGTCCATTTTAGACCGTCTCAATTGATAGCTTATCCATGGCTACAAGCAAGTTGTTTTGGGATGTTTACACTTTATATTTACGTAAATTGGAGAGTAACATGCAATGTTTTGTTCAGCTACAGAAATGGAGATTACTCATTCTTTCATCTGTTTAATATCATCAGGGTCATCTCGCTGTTTTTGCTTCGTTCTGTGAAGTTGATAAAGATCAATTGATCTCCACAGATGACTTGGAGTCTAATTGTATTAAGTCTCAATCTACGCTTGAATCAATATCTGAACCTTCACTACAAAATGATGCAAGGAGGATGAAGTTGAATTTCAACAAGTTGATTACGCTGCCTCTAGAGGATATCACTAACCCAAACCATGAAGCTTCCATGAAAGAAGCTTTGACCATACTTGCTGACAACCTCTCATTGTTTAGAGATGAACAAGCCAAACAACTTTTGGAATTTCAGTTCGACTTTCCAAACATCACGAATTGCTGGAGAGATTGTTCTCAGAGCAGAATCGATTGTCAAAATTTCTTGGCTGAATTTGAGAATACTAAGTCATTGTTGGAAACTTCAACTAAAGAGGAGGATGATCTTAAGGATAAATATACACAACTAGAGAACAAGAAGAAGGAAATGATGGCACAATTGGAGGCAATTCAAAAGGAGGAAAACGAGATAACTAAACGGAGGAGTGAAAATTTTAATCAGACCAAGCACTTGGCTGCTTTGGCAGAAGAGCAAGGAGGTAGAACTAAAGATAAAGAGCTGCAGATGACTATTGCTAATAATAAATTAGACAACTTAAAGAGACAATGGGTTTCAGTCCAATCTTCCTTTAATTAGGTTCAATTCTTCCTTCTGGTTTTCTCAATGGTTGAGTTGTACTTGCCTTTTAATTTACTCTGTGTGATATAATGCCTTTATAATGTTGTATGTTTATGTTCACAGAGGTCTTCTGGATTGTGAGTGCTTTAAAAAGAGTTATACTATGTCCTCTTTTTCTCTTTCGTATTCTTCTTGTTTTAAAATTTTTGGACGTGATCACTAAGAATCTTAGTAGCTCAGTTGCACTCTCACCTTGTTGGTAAGGGTTCGATTCCCCACCTTGTAACGCCCTTCCCCATTACTACTACTCGTGATCTCGTAATGATGGATACATGATGCTTTGAAGATGGCTACATCTCTTGTTATTTCCTTTTTTATGAAACTTATACTTGACATTATAGTTTCCTTGTAAAATAGAACAAAGTGTCATGATCCGCCACTTGAATAAAGAGTGTTAGTTGAAGTCTAAGTCCGTGACAAAAGACTAAAATGTCTTGGTAGCTTTTGAAGAACAAATTACTCAAATTTGATGGTAATTCTTTGAAGATTATTTAATGTATCTTTCCTAAATTTTCTCTTGAAGATTATTTGATTAATCAGTTTTGATTCGCCTTAATTGCCTAAGGCTGCTAAAGAAAGAAGTTTTTCTGTATGATCAAGATTTTTTTTCATTCTAAAGCCTCCAACCTAAACTCTGATTAAGGGTAAAAAATAAATTATATGTACAATTATATTCGATACATGATACAAATTAATTGTATTCAAATAATCATATTTGTATTTTGTATCAATTTTATTCGTGATACAACAAATACAACATGTATTCATCTTCTCTCCTCCATCTTGCGCCTCTCTCCTCCTTCTTCCTTTTGATACAAATTAGTTGTATCAATTGAATTCGTGATACAACGAATACAATAGGTATTCAACCCCTCTCTCTCATATCTCGCTCGCCTCTCTCCTCTTCTTCAAGTATCGCTTGCTTCTCTCTTCCCCCAAACATGTAGCTATAATTCGTAATTAAGCAAACTATAGCTATAAATTTCTAATTAAGCCCAAACTATCATCATTTTTGAAAATTTCCCATCCTATTTAGAGACAAATTAAATTGGGCTCAAGTGCTCAACAGACTAATGAATGGATCTGAACTAATGTTAATGGCTTGACGGGATGAAACATATACAAACTTTATAACAGGTGAAGTCATCCATAAAATTATATTATTAACTCTACAAAACTTTCATATGATTATGATGATAGACATAACATTTTCTAACACATGAAGTGACAAATCGTTAAAAGTGCTTAAATTAGAAATATTTAAAGGATAATTTTTGTTAAAAGTAATATTTTAAGGATGATCAAATTGATCTAACATGAGAGGTGACAAGCCGTTAAAAGTGCTTAAATTAGGAATATTTTAAGGATTGAATTTTTTAATAGTAATGTTTTAAGAATGATCATATTAATCTAACACGTCTTGATGTGACAAATCATAAAAAGTGCTTGAATTAGTAATATTTGAAGGATAATGGAAAAAAATTACCCGCATCGGGTGTATACACCAAATAAATGCAATTTTTATTATTACGTGATTTAATGAAGTAAAACACATGTTAATTCATTAAAGTTAAGTAAAATCAACTATAAATTAAACATACAGCATGCATGTATTGGATTGGTGTATACACCCGGTGCAGGTAAGTTTTACCCCCTCTAGGATTTATCTATCAATTTGTAACTTAGTTTTTTATTTCTTGAGTTGAAATTCAAATTGTGGTTATAAAAGTTAAATAGCAATATGTTAAAATTTAAGCGAGTTCAATTGGGCGGGCCATGACCCAACCCGATTTTTTACTCATTTAAGCCCAAAGTAAACCTTGGGCCGATTATTACCCAATCCAATTTCTATTTCAATCCATTTTAATATCTCTAATTTCAATTCAACCCACTTATTTGACACCCCCTAATTACGCGTGTCAATCATCATATTCATGTGAAAGTTTTTACTTCACCATGTTATAAAGTTTGTATTGGATGTTCAGATTCATTTACATAGTATAAGACTAAATTTGATCGTGAGCCCATTTTGTATACGTTTCAGCCCGCCAAGCCATTAACATTGCTTCAGATCCATTCATTAGTCTGTTGAGCCCAATTCAGAGTATACGTTTTGCTTAGTTATTGTATAATCATTGATTGCGTATTGCAACCACTACAACATACCCAGTGTAGTCCCACAGAAAAAGAAGTTACGGATGTGAAAGCATAACAAAGCATGCTGAACACTAACTACATCAAAATAATATGATAATCGAAGTACAAGAAACAAACAGTAGTAACAAAAATCGAAGGACAATGATTCCACTTTGCATTTATCACAATTCTACAAAGAATATCAGTAATTCTTGATGATCATTGATCCAAGCTAAGTGTACCAATATTGTTCATTTTTCATTACAGAATATGGCTATATGATGAAGATCACTGCAAAGAGCGATGTCTACAGCTACGGAGTGGTTGCAGGGCCGTCTTAACCCCTAGGCCACTAAAGCCATCGCTTGGGGCCCCATATATTTGGAGGCCCCATTTTTTTTTAAAAAAAACAATAACTTATATATGTTCTTTTTAAAAAATAAAATAAATTATATGTACTATGAGTGTTATGATTTCTACTAAGGAAATTGCGTATGAGATGAAAATAAACTTGAATTTCATAAGAAACAATTTGCTGAAAATATGGATAGCGAAATCACAAAGTCCCTTGAAAAATCTTTTAGAGTTGATTGCTTTATATATGTAAAGCAGATCAAACTATTTTTCACATCAAAATAGATTTGAATCAACTGAAGCATATGAAAATATTTTGATTTCTTATTTAGTGGTAAAATATTGAGATCACTAGATGATGAGAATTTTAAAAAATATTGTCTTAACCTTGAACTTTCTTTAACACGTAATAGTTATTCTGATATTGATGGTTTAGATTTATTTTTTGAATTAAAAGTATTAAAGAAATAATACAAGTAGAAGATAATGATCTAATTAAAAAAATACTCAATCAAATAAAAAGACTTGATTCTTTTCCAAATACACATATTACTTATAGAATAATGTTAAGAGTTCCTGTAACCGTTGCCTCAGCCGAAAGAAGTTTTTTCGAAATTAAAATTGATTAAATCTTCTTTAAGATCAACAATGTCTCAAGAGTGATTGAATGACTTAGCTATATTATCATTTGAAAAGGAATTATTAAAGCGAATTGATTATAAAACAGTACCTAATGACTTCGCATCTAATTAAAATAGGTAGAAAAGTAGATTTTAAATAAATGTATATATGATGAAAAAAATAGGGCCCCTCTCTTAAGTATCGCTTTAGGCCCCCAATGTTGTTGAGTCGGCCCTGAGTGGTTGTATTAGAAGTCTTAACAGGTAAGCAGCCAATCGATCCAACAATTCCCGAAGGAGTTCATCTAGTTGATTGGGTAAGACGGAAAAGAGGAGGAATCGAAGTCCTTGATCCAAGTCTACATTCGAGACCAGAATCAGAAATCGAGGAAATGTTACAAGCATTAGGAGTAGCCCTGTTATGTGTCAACTCCACTCCTGATGAAAGGCCTACAATGAAAGATGTAGCAGCAATGCTAAAAGAAATCAAACATGAAAGGGAAGAATACTATAAGGGGTTCATTTGGTACGTGGAATAAGGTAGGATATGGCAAGAATAAGTTTGGAATTAAATTTATACTGAATGTCTCACCTTATCTCATTCCAACTCTCAAGTGGGATAAATTAATTCAAAAATTATAATTTCAAAACTATAATCCTGAAATAATTTAGTTTCCGAATCAAATGACCCCTAAGACTACTTTGCTGTATCTTTTGCTCCTCCCAAATTCCTCTTTTTCTTGAAAAATTGACTAATAATTTATAATAAACTCCTAAAGAATCATGAACAAACTTAATCAACTTTGTGGATTTGTACTTTTGTAGTGGGAAAGAAAATTTGGGACAGACTTTTAGGGGCAAAGCATTCCCCACATGCCTTTTTTTAAGGGTTGGTATGTTGGAAATTATTTCAAGAGAAAAACATTTTCCACTAAAAGGGGTGTAATCATACTAACTTTTAATTTGTATCAATATAAATCTTTTTTCTTATATTATATTATCTTGCTATTTAATTCAATCTTTAATAGTCAATTTTTTTAGCAAAACACTATGTAGTTTGCCATTTATAATAGTTTTGTTAATTTATGTGAAAAATAATTCACTCATCAACCAAAATTGAAACTATTTTTCATGAAAAATGTCTATTGATCGTATTCTAATCTAAATATTTTTCAAACAATAACACGTGTCCTAATTTAATGATTTTCAAGAGATAATAATAGACGAATATTTGTCATAGTTTCAAATTTTACCAGATGTGGTGGAACATATGAGTTGCTCTTCTCTTAAGCGAAGATCTCAGTTTTAAGCTCCGAATATAGAAAAGTCTTTGTTAGGGAGCGCTTCTTCTGAATGAATTCTATGTTGGACAAATTCAAATTAGTACAACTTCAATACGAGTAATTTAAATTTTGTTTTGTACTACTTGGGGAATCCTCCATTTATCTGAAATAACAATATGGGACTAAGCTTTGTTGTTATGAAAAAATGATTCCCTTACCTAATTTGGACAATAATGTGGTCAAATATGAGTACTGAAACCCAAAGCAATCAATCATGAAAAATTCTCAATACTGAAAAAGTGTAACAAAAGCTAATAATGTCCTAACTTTGAATGAGTTTTCCAAAGTTGAAAGAGGCATGCATGCATGTGACTAATTTGACATATGTAGTTAGTAATGTAGGAATCAAGTACTATTAGCCTCTTTGCCAAATTGTCATGCATGTGTGCCTAAACAATGTAAGCCCTCCTTTAGCTCTCACCTTTTTTTTTAATAACAATGTAGTGAAACAATATGAAAGTAGCAATGTCTAGTTTGTCAGATAAAAAAAAAGATTGCTTATGATTATTTATAAATTGAATAGTATGTAATGAAACAATATGAAAATAGCAATTCCTAATTTGTCAGATAAAAAAGATGATCTTATGATCATTTAAAAATTGAATGGTATGTAATCTTAGTTTGACAGATAAAAATGATATTTTATCAATCATTTACAAAATGAATGGTATGTAATGAAATTACATGAAAGTAGCAATCACTAAATTACCAGATAAAAAAATGATCTCTTATGATCATTTGCGAATTGAATGATATTGTAATGAAAAAAAATATGAAAATAGCAATTCCTAGTTTGTCACATAAAAAATGATCTCCCATTTACAAAATGATGTATAATGAAACAATATGAAGTAACAATTCTGTGTTTGCCAGATAAAAAAATTGCCACCATTTATAAATTGAATAAAAGAAAATAATATGATTATATCTCTTATATATAAAAATAATTACCTTTCATTATAAAAATGAAAATCTCTTATAAAAATAAACGGAACAATACACTTTCATAGTTGCAGTGACTAATGTCATGACCCATCACTTTGCCATTCAAATAAGAGATAAATATAAGGGGAGAGAAACTATCCAAGTCTGTGACACTAGGCCCTTAGTTACAGCAAGAATCCTTTTGTATCTTTACAAAGCAAAAAATAATGTAATATTTGGGGTGGCAAGATAGGGTTGAGGGGTTCATTCGAATTTCGTTCGATGAAAAATTATATTGTTTATATATAGTAGATATTGAACCCTCTTAGACTTTTTCGTGTGTTCGAGTTTTTATATTTTGAAACTCTTTAGTGAAAATCCTTCTTCTGCCGCAGATAACGATGTATCATTCAATAATAAAAGACGCCTAAAATCAATGGACCTGAAGAAAACATACTAACGCGATTAAAACTTAACCCCAGTTAATAGACATTATATATATAAATCTTTCAAGATAAATTTCTTTTATGTGATTTTAGGCCGTCTATCATGTTTTCTCTTTCGTACAACACCTTTTTCCAAAGGGTGGCCAAGTTATTGGGCCTGAGGCTAAACCACAAAGAGACCCAAGAACTAAACAACCCAATAGTAGATTTGCTTTAGGTTGAGTACAATCCAAGTAATTGTCATCTGCATTTTTGGGAAATTCAAGGAAAAGGGAATTATATCATTCAAATTCAATAAACAAAAAAAATAATACTTATTGTTGAGTAAAGTAAAATAAAAACAAATCTCCATTTTTATAATTACAGGTTGTTTATAAAGTACTCAAGAGTTAGAAATTAATGATAATGGTACTATATAATATATATAGATGATAAAATACTGAGTTTTAATTTCAGTTAAAATGGTACTTCAAAGTCTAACCCTTGGATTAACATGATCATTTAGAATAATATTTTTTTTTAAAATTATTATTTGTTGTAATTTATATTATATAGTTTATTAGATAAGTTTGCAATTGAATAAGCTTGAAATTGGATAAGCTTGCATTAAACAGATAGCTTAAAGACAACATATACTAACTTTTAATATATTTAAAAGTCAAATATTAAATCCAATAAAACCATAAAATTTACTTTTAAGGGTCACAACAACAGAATTGCCCAAAAGGTGGAACACATTGGCCAGACTTAAATCCAATTCTTTTGCAAAATTCATTACAATCTGGATAGTTCTCACATTTTCCTTGGCACACTGGTGATTTTTCTTCACCAACACTTCCTCTTGCCACCATCACTTTGACAAACAAAAATAAATAAATAAATGAAATGAGAAACAAAAGTGCAATAAATGTTGAAATTAGCGAGTCGTGGCTGAATCAAGAATTTTCAGTAAGAAGAATTAAAATATAAAGAATAAACACAGAAAAAAGATTGACAAGTGGATTAATCAACATCTACTATAAAGTGTAATTTTCCATCAAAGAGGATTTGAAATTTGAATGAGCCCCTTCTGTCCCCTATAGCTATACCTCTAAAAACAAGTATTTAATTTAAATATAAAAAAATAAATACATGAAGTAGATGAGAGGATTCAATGTGGTAGAACCCTCATTCCACCTCCCTAGCTCCACCCTTGAAAACAAGTAATTTGATCTAAGAAAATTCGATGTAAAAATGTTTATTCTAAAATATTTTTTTGTATTTTTTTTTGGATTTGACGTATATCGCATGAACCTTACCAACACAAAAAGGCATGATAAAATTCAAAACAAGCGCGATCGTAAATAGATTTTTTGTGTTCATGAAATAAATGATATAATCAAATGAATAGAAAAAAAAATCAAATCAATTGCATTTACTTACCAACTGAGAGAATGAAGAGAATGAGTATAGCACTCCTTAAGATTTTTTCAGCCATAATAGAGAGGAATGTGATTTTGATTTCTCTAATTTAGGGTTTATAAATGACGTTAGAGTGGTACCATATAATAATATATATAGGTGGTAACAACTAATAATTGACTTTATTTTTTTTGCTAAATTAATATTTATGTGTAACTATTCAATTAATGCGGTCATGTTTATGTTAAATAAATATTTTATGTGTAACTGTTCAATTAACCTGTTGATCATTAAAATGTTGCTTTTAACAAAGATTATCCTTCAAATATTACTAATTCAAGCACCTTAAATGATTTGTCACCTCACGTACGTGTTAGATTAATATGATCATTCTTAAAATATTACTATTAAAAAAAGAGCAACTTTCACATATAGCAAACACAAAAATCATATTTGTATGTTATAGCAAAATTTGCATAATTGCGCTCCATAGCAAATATATATATGTATAATTTGCTATACGTATACAAAAAAAACAGTTGTATAATTCGCTATACATATACAAAGAAGGCAGTTGTATAATTTGCTATACATATACAAAAGAAAGCAGTTGTATACAAAAGATCAATTGTATAATCTGTGTATGTATAAAACGAGAAAGAGAGAAAGGAAAAAGAAAACTGGGCAGAGAAATATTTGTATTGTATAATTATAAGTGTATAGGACGAATATATATGTATTTGCATGTGTATATACAATTTTCTCTCGCATTATACAAACAAAAGCGCAATTTATACATTTCGTTTCCGTTTGTATAAGTGAGAGAGGCGAGTGAGATTCCACCAGAGAGAGTGGTGAAAATAGCAATAGTTTGCTATAGGGTACAATTAAATCAAAGTATATTTACAACATTTAATTTGAATTAATAGTTTGCTATTATATATAATTTTCCCTTAAAAAAATTTATCCTTAAAATATTCCTAATTTAAGCACTTTTAACGGCTTATCACCTCTCATGTTAGATCAATTTGATAATCCTTAAAATATTACTTTTAACAAAAATCATCCTTTAAATATTTCTAATTTAAGTACTTTTAAAGATTTGTCAGTTCATGTGTTAGAGAATGTTATGTCCATCATCATATTCATATGAAAGTTTTTGTAGAGTTAATAATAGGGCAAATTCATCGGTGGCCACTTAAAGTTGGCATCAATTTTCACTTAGACATCTTAACTAGGCTTTGTTCATTTTAGACACCTCATGTCACGCCCAACTGTATCAATTTGACACTTTCTGCTGAGATGACATAGCAAGTGTGATACACTCACTAGACGCGCGTGAGAGCCTCATTTTATTATTTTTTCTTCTTCTTCTTCCCCATTTTTTGGCTACCATTTTCCAAGCTTAAACTCTTTCCATGGTGAAATAAATTTGACGATGTCACAAACAAAAAGTGAAATCTAGCGCCCATAAATTTTAAACTTAAATACTTTCACTTATTTTGTTGTCCTTCTTCCTCCTCAAAATAATTTGAGAAAATCAACATAAATTTCAAGAAGAAGAAAACACTCAGAAATGGCAAGAAATCATATTTTCAATTATCAAATCCTACATTCACAACAAACAATTTTAGCGTTTCAATCCATTTGTATGCCTTCTCACATCATAATCACATAAAAAGTCCAAATCAAATAGATAAGCTATATAATTTTTAGTAGAAAATTTAGGACTCCATATTTATGTACCAAAGAACCAAATTTTGACTTGCATTGATCAAGAAATCCAGCAAAAAAGAAACAAAAAAAAAACCCCAAAAAGGTCAAGCGCATATGCATTACCACATTCACCAAATCAAGCATTCAAACACCAATCTATTAGAAGAAAGACGTTCTTATCTCACAACATTCACAAAGTGACAAAAACAAACAAAAAAAAAGCTTATTCTTTTGACACATTTGGGTGGGGGAGGGTCGGGGGTTGGTGGTGGGTGGAGAAGAAAATCTGAGTGAGAGAGAGGGGTTGGGG